>RJWH01000034.1:2001163-2159317 GCA_004363575.1 Solenodon paradoxus
ATATTTTGATTTTGTTTTATAATCCTAGTTGTTTTTATAGAACAGTCTTCTTCACAATGGAACTTTTTACCTGTTGACTTCTCAGTGACAGTTAACCTAGACTAGTCATTAGGAATTCATCATCATTTTCTCACTCATGCTGCTCCCAACTTCCTTCCTTTTTGTAAACTGTGGAAGGCATGCTCCAATGCTAACAGTCAGAATGCTGTGATTCTGATATATGTCATAAGGGGTACTGCAGGCTTGGAAGAGGTGACTTGTTTCCTCTGTGGTGTACAGTCCTCTGGGTAAAGCATCTGACATAAAAATGTTCATCTCTCATGGAAGTAGCTCCAGCTTGGTCAAAAGAAGCCCTTTCAGCATTACTCTCTTATCTGTCTTAAAATGTGTATGGTCTCCTTTTGAGGTTGTTAAGCATTATTCAATGAACCTGTATTTTCTATTTTTGTTTATTTTCCTTTAGTCGGCTAGTATGGTCCTCGGAGGTAGAAAATGTTTATACTATATTTTTCTAATACCTTGGCATCTAATTGAATAATCTGCACTGGATTTGATACTGTCAATTCAATTTCGGTTGCAAACTAATCTTAGGAAACATACAAATCCAATTATCCTTCTGTTAGGAAGGATATTACTACCTGTTTTTAACCTATATGTAGAGACTGTGATCACATTATTTTCTGAAGTTATAAAAACATACTATGATTTGTGTGTAAGTGCTTTGAGCTCTTCAGCATAAAAAATAAATAATTCACTGAAAATACTATAACCTCACTTATTCAGTAGTTATTTACCAAACATGCATGATATCCCTGGTCTTGTGTTACATAATGAGGATGAATAAATGATAGTATCTACCTTCACTGGGTTTGCAGTCAAATAAAGTATGATAGATGTGTATGTATGTGCAGCCAAGTACCATTGTAAATATGCCATGATGGCTATCTACGCAAGATAACTGAACCACCAGGAAGGCCAATTAATTCTAATGAAATTGCCGAGAAAGACTTCACAAAGAAAGCATCAATTTGAGCTAAGTTGGAAAGGCAATACAGCAAAATTACAAAAGAAAAGTCAAGGGGAGAAATGACTGAACAAGGAGACCATTAAGGAGACAGTAGGAAAAGTCCAGACTGGAGACAATGAAATCTGGAGCAATAGAATAGAGATCACCCAGCACTGTGCAGGGCTCCTCTGGGGGACTGAGTAAATATTTACTGAATTTGTGAAAGAGGGAACTAATAGAGATAACACACATGAAAGTAACTATGACAGGAATTAATCGTTAATTAACCTAACTCATTTATTTTGCATCTACTAAATGTCAAACACTGTTTTAGGTGATGAGGACAGACTTAGCTCTCAGGAAAGTTACTTTCTAATGTGAACAAGAGAATAAACAAATAGAGAAAAAGTGTAAGTCAGGTTGCCTAAGTGCTCCAAGAAAAAGGAAGCTAGACAGGAGCATGGAGAATAGAAGAAAAGGAGAAGTCTATTTTTATGTCAGGTGGTCAGGGATACATTTTTTTTTTTTTTAAAGGAAAGCTACTGGAAGGAATGAAGGTGAATAGGCAAACAGGAAGGAAGGAAGAGAGAAGAGGAAGAACTTGATTTATTTTTTTCATTTAGTTGTTCACATTTGTTGTTCATCCTGATCCTGGTTCTTGGACCCTGGACCTTGGGACGTATGTGGAACTACTCCAAGGTGAACTAGACCGCTAGGCCACCAGGGCGCACCCAGGGATAGATTTTTATATCAGGAGAATGTTGAATGGAGAAAGACAGTCATGTGAGCTTCTGAAGGATAAAATATCTAGGTCAAAATAAGAAAACTAGTATTTATGGCACACAGAGTGAGGAGAGAGGTAGAGAGATTATGGTAGATGATTTTGAGCAGATTGTGGTAGAAAGTCTTTCCAGCAGTACAGGTGTCCTGGAGCTCCTTGGACAGATACTGAAGGGAATTCTGGGAGGCTCTGCAGGCAGCTCCATTGATGGTGAGGTGGTGTCTCCAGGAGCACACAGGACTCCACAACTCACACATTTCACCACTGAGGGAAGGGAAGAATTAAGAATGACTCCAGGAAGTGCCTATTGAGGGATACATGGATAAAGGAAATGTTCCATATGCAATCATGTGTTACTTAACTACAGGGATATGTTCTTAGAAATGTGTCATTAGGCAATTTTTTCACTATTCAAACATCGCGTATATTGCACAAACCTAGGTAGTATAGTCTACTACATACCTATGCTGTATATAGGGACCACTATTCTATATGCTGTTCCTCATTGACAGAAATGTCATTATGTAGCACATGACTAAATATATAATGAAAATTCTTCATCCATAAATAAAGAAATCTTGCCATCTGCAAAAATATGAAGGTGCTTGAGGGCATTATGCTAAGTAAAGTAAGTCAGACAGAGAAAGACAAATACTGTGTGATCTCACTTATATGTAGAATATAAAACAAAAGTTAAACAAACAAAAACCAAACTCATATATAGAGAGAACAGATGAGTGGTTGCCAGGTGTAAGAGTGTGGGTGGTAGGGTAGGTGAAATGGGTGAAGATGATAAAAAGTTACAAACTTCCAGTTAGAAATAAACAGTAAGTCCTGGGATACATTATACAGCATAGTAACTGTTTTTCACAATAATGTATTATACATTTGAAAACTGCTAAGACAGTAGATCCTCAGATTTTTTACCAGAAGAAAAATAGATTTGTAATTATCATGACAGATGTTAATTAAACTTAGTCTAGTAATCATTTTGTATTATATACAGATGTTATATATCAATTACATTTTTATTTTGTTTATTTTGTAATACATTTTTATTGTGTAACATTGTTTCACAACACTAAGTTTTCTATAGAAGGTTCACTCTTTATATGTCAATTGTATCTCCTTATTAAAAAAAGATGGACTTTAGGTTTCTTTGTTGGATTCCCAGTGCCATCCAAGTGATATAGCTATAGGAAAAGCAGACTGGGGAAGTGCAAATTATTTCAATTGGAATGTGTTGAATTTGAGGACTCTAGGAGACAGCCAAGTAGAGATGTTCGGTAGGTGTTTTGTGTAGAATCTGTAGTACAGGGGACAGTAGAGCTGGAAAGGATGGTCCTGTGCTTATCTGTGAATATTGTACTGTGGGAATTGATATAGTAAGAGTGGAGGGGCTAAGGGTAGAGGAGACTGAGGATCAGCACCTGAGAATTATCAACATTTTAAGAAATAGATGAGACTGCAGAGAAGACAGAGAAAGAATGCTTGGAAGTCAGAGGAGAAATAATAAATATAAGGCATCATAGACATTAAAGGAGAAAAGATTTCTCAAGAAGAGAAAAACAATCAACCTTGTCCAATAAGGAAAACCCAATGGGAGGTGAGAACATAAAGATGTTGAATGTGCAGCATTTTTTCAAGAAACTTTCATGTACAGGGAAAATGTGAACTAGGTGCTAGCTGGAGGCATAACCAGGTATTGTAGGGGAGGCAGTTCCTGCTTTTGTTTTGTTTTAAAGGTGACTGAAATTTTAGCACCTTCTGAATGCTGGGGAGCAAGACTTCTTTAAGAGGAAAGTGAAAATCTAAGAGAAAGAGGAAATAGCTAACTAAGCAAACTCTCTTAGGAGAAAATGAGAGTAAGTTCATTCTATTTGCAAGAATGTTCCACAAGTGAGAAACCAAGCTTTTCACTAAACTATGCTTTTTGTCATTTAAAAAAAGATGTTTCATAATTTATATATTTTGCATTAATTTTTATTTTTAAAAATATTATATTGTCATATTATTTATGATTATGAAGGTTTTTGGTGCCCTTTAAATTTTGTATCATAAGCAAGTGTCCACTTCTCTGACCCTAGTCTTAGCCCTGTTTAACACAAATACACGGAGTAACTGCCAATAAAAAATGTATTAGGATTAATTGTACAGGAAAGAGATGAATTCTAGAACAAGCATTGGAAACTAAAAGTGTATGACTTAGGTTGAGATAGGTATGTCTGGAACTCAGAGGTATGATGAGCCTGGATTCTAAGAAAACAAAAATGTTCACTGACTTCCCTTGAAGGAAAGTATACAGAAAAGCAACCACAAGGGACCCCTACCCCCACATACATACACACACACTAAAGATGAATCTGGTTTTGAATGTGAGCACATGTTATCAAAGCGATTATATGACAACAAAGTCATTTTTCTATTATTTAAAACCTGTGTCTTCAGCAAAATCTTTCACACCAGTGACAAGTTGTTTACTGCCCAGCAAAAAATATTCTAGACTCTTGCTAGTCAGCTCATATTATTAGTAAATTATGAATCCATGCAGTACATTTCCTTATTTTAGTACATTCCTTCCCTTTCTCACAGTATAATTTATATCCTTCTTCTTGTGACAGCTTTTTCTCCAGCTTAGTCAAGTATATCCATGTAATAGATTTATGAGTTTCATATACTTACTGCTTTTCTAGCAGTATAAAGTGCTACCTACACAGTTGATTGGCATAGTTTTTATTTCTTGTTGAAATCTAACTTAATTCTTTATTGTTACTGATTTACAGTTTTCACCGGTGATAAAGAATGAGGGAATCCACTTGTGAGTATCAGAGTTCACAACCTTGTATCAACAGCTAGTTGCTGGCAAGACGTCCCACCAGTCGGCCACGTAAACCTAAATAGTTGTTTTGTCAGGTATGGGCAAAAGAATAGACATCTATTCATACTTTCATTGCCACAGGTATGAGGTAAACATTCAAAAACTAGTTCTTCAGAATAGCAAAACACTCTATTTTTTTATTTACCAATTTCCATGGTATAAATGCTCTTACCATGATAGATATCCAGTTTCCTACATGACAGCATTGAGTGTGGAATAGGAAAGAGTCGCACAGTAGCACAAATTACATGATATTTCTACATCAAGGTAAATAAATGTAAATAATCTCAAGAGCTGGTTGGTGTAAAATAGCTAGAAAAGGTTGAATTTTGAGTATTTGTTCCTTTTTTAAAACATTTTTACTTCGTTCCAAGTTTCTGTAATTTAATTTTTAATAATGACCTTCAAAATTCCTGAAAATTTAACAATCAGTTTTCATGAGCCTAGGAGATAGAATTCCAGTGCACGACTGCTCCTTACTAACCTCTGTGCAAAGGATTGGATTATGTGGAACAGACCTCAAGTATAAAACTCCTTATTTATAGAACTAGCAGTAGCACTGAGGGATGGTGACTGCCTGCAGAGAAAGAACAATGACAGAGAAACCAGAAGACTCAGGAAAAGAAGCTTTTTAATATGAATGTATGAGTAAAATATATCATCATGACTGTCTTATCCTCTGAAAAATTAATGATGCTTTGACACATCTAGTTTTGTGTTACACAAGTAGGGCCATGTTATTGAATCTGTCCTATTACACCACTTTCCTGGGTCATTTTGTTTAGGAGATTTTTTTTTTTTTTTCTTTCTGGATATTTATGAAAAGCCAAGTATCCCACTCTGGAGTTGGAAAATGGGGGGTTCATCATAAAGATAGTTTTCTCAAAATCAAGACAAGGGGTTATTATTTGTAATGTTCTAGGAGCAAAGCTTCTTTTAGCAAAATAAGATTTAGCATGCTTGGGTTGGAAGAAAGTTCCTTTCTTGTCAAAGTCCGAGATATTTAGGAGGATGTATGCATACTATCTCAGGTATAGGTTCTTTCCCAATAGGCTATCTTGTGCGCCCATTTCCAGTGTTTCAGTCACTCAGGATTTAAAGGTCTGTGCATAGGACATGTGCAAATTCTGATTACTGCATGCACACTCATTTATAAGAGAGATAGGAAACTCAACTGCTATGAGTTGATATAAGCTTTGATATCAGCTCCAGCCCATCACACCTGAAAGGAAGTAGGAAAAGCAATCTTGAATCTGCCATTCTGTGTCTAGCAACAAAGCATAATAATGTAATAAAATGTTTTCATGAATGTGGTTACTATAATTTAAAAAAAACAGGAGACCCTTGAAAGACAGAGTGTGTTTATCTGGGATCAATGATTTGCAATTTAGGATACACAGATACAGGTAGAAATAAAAAATATGCCCCCAGTAGTAACAAAGTTGAGGGGGGGTTATGGGTAGAAACAAGAAAGATAAGGTAAATAATTTAAAAAGTTGATTAATGTTCACAGTTCTAAACTATCCATAATTGGGTACTGATTCTGCTCTCCAGAGAAAAGTTCATAATCATCAATCTTGGTAATCTGGGAAACTTCTCAAACAATTATTTGTCTGATGGTTCCTTAAGGTGAAAGTTTTTGCTCTCATTCAAAAGACATTGGCCTAGTTCAAGTGAGAAATAATGCTGTTTCTTTGTTAATAGCTGCCCAATTTCATATTAAGAATGACTGCATCAATGTTAACTTTTCACATTGCTACATATTATTATTTTCTATTTATGTTCTACTAAATGAATTCCCATTCATTTAGCAAATTGCATTTTATTGCTTCTGTTTTGGCTGTGAAATCTGCCAGTCAAGGAAAGCGTTTTTGGAGTAGGACCATGGTTTTCCAATGATCATCATAATAAAAGACACTTTTTGATCAATTTTGCTCTGCTGCTGAATTATGAGTAAGATTTTTTTTAAAGGAAAGGTGCAAGCAGGAATGAATGTGAACTGGCAGGCAGGTAGAGAAGAGGAAGAAGCATTTATTTTACTTAGTAGTTCATCTTGTTTTTTCCCCGGGTTCTGGGATGCAAACCCCAGTCCTTGGGATGTGTGTGGACCCTCCCTTTCAGAGACTGTGCGCCAAACCATTAGAGCACCAGGGCGCTTCATGAGTAAAAATTTACTTGGAAAGAATTTTATTAGTTCAACAACCAACTCTGAAAACCACCGGTAAGAGAGAAAAAAGACTGTACCTGTGCTACAAGTCAAAAGTAAAAAATAATTCATTTAGAGGCATTGGAAACTTACTGTTGGAATTTAGACTGATATAAGCCAGTTGCAAAGATTAAAGAGATGTGAATAAAACCTTCAATATTAAATTGAAGATTGTTGTCCTGATATCATTCTTACTCAAGGACTATTGATATTTTTAAAAATCAAGCTGTTTAAAAATGTTGTGGTAAGGATGAAACCACATTCAATGACAAATGGATGGCATAAACTGCCTTCACGGCGCCTTATCAAAGCTTTTCACGTGGTGCTTGGATGGTTTGTTGCGACGGGCAGAATCTGAGTCTGGCACCCTTATCTAGCTTCGTTATTATGGATATGAGCAGGGTTCCTGAGACTCTCACTAGTTCCACAAAAAGAGATTTTTTAAAATGCAGTCTGATAAATTCTCCACTCAACAGAGTTAGAGAATGCTTTATTCCACTGTACTGTAGCTTAAAGACATCTGACCTGAGCTTCTACTGCAAGTTGTTTTTATCAGGAGAATATTTAGGTTATAGTCCTTGAATATTAGTCGTGTCCCTCTTCTTTCTCCAAATCAGGTTTAAGTGCTTCCCTCCTACACTGACATTTAGTAATCTAGGGGAACCTAGATTGAAAGACAGAGATCAGAAAAGAAGGAATTGAGAGCCGGTCAAACATCTGGAAAAGCATTTCAGAGGGACATCAAGTTCACTTTGACAGATAGCTAGCCAGATATGATCGGAGGGCTGAAAAAGGGAAACCCAGAACCAGAAAATAATAGATCAAAATTGATTTAACCCAGTCATCAGTACAGAACCTTAGTGGTGCCAGCCCAGATTAACCTATCATAAACCAGGGACTCAGTGCCATTAAGTTTAAAGTACAGGTAAACTGACAAAAGTCCAAGCTTAAGTGCCAAGGTTAGAGAGCTGATCGAAAGGAAAATGATCATAATGGAGCCAATATGAAGCCCTCCAATCAATTCAAGAAGAGATCACCAATGGGCCAGTAAGAAAATTTGTCCCAACTCAGAAAGTTTAAGCATAGTTTAGGGATGGAAAGCGAGGTGGCACACCCCTTGAAAATAGTCTCTGCCCCATCGGGAACACTTCCTCTCTGGATGATGCAGGTCGTGCTCTGGAAAATTCTTTCTCCAGAGATACGAGTTACCATGACAACAGAGGAAACAGGTATGCACATGTGTTCATGTTGTATTATCTTCATCACTACATTAGTCCAGATCAATCCAAATCAGGTAAAAGAATAGTTTTCCATTTGTAACCCAAGAGCTGCACATTTTCTACTTCGTTGCTGCCTGGTTGCTGTCCTCACCTGTTTTTTATAGCTCAAATATTGAAAAGGATTTAACTAGTAGATCAAGAAAAAAGACGCCTGTCTTTGGGTAAGCAATATCAGAATTTGATTTACCAGTAAGTGCATGTCCTACAGTTTTGGTATTATGCTAAGATTATCTAATTTTTTTTTCTTATAACAGCTGCAAGGAACGAAGCCTTATTATCTCTACTTGCTAGAATAGTAAATTGAAGCTTAGAGAGGTTACACGACCTACCCAAGATCACTCAGTAAATGATAGAAAAAAGAAACCAATGTAGACAGTGGGATCCCAGGGACTGAGTATTTAACTGCTGATGGAATAGCAGTAGAGTTCAAAGAAGTTGTGGGTGAAGTGTAACCCAAACCCCAGATGAATGTAGGGATGGAGAGACAACATAAGATGAATAGCATTTGCTCTTTTCCAGGTTGGTGCTACTTTGTTCGTTGCTTCTTAGCATTCATCTAAGTACATGACTGCTTTTTGTTTCCATACGTAATGCAAAGTTTCCACATCTCTAAAATTTTATGATGAGCCTTCTGTAATAATTTGTGTAAGTTTAAATTTGCATAAGTCAGTTGTTGACTTACCTGGTAGGCAGATGTATATCATTATGTTGTAACAAAGTAGAAAGAGAAAAGAGAAAAATGGGTAGGATAGGGTTTATTTCTTGGAGGCTGAGAGAAAAAAAATTACAGGGAATAAAGAAGTGGAGATGAGAAGGAAAACAGAAATTATGAGAAAGGAATAGCAGTTAGAGAAGAGAAATTAACTTTCAATTATAGAAATGCATAGGCTAGCCTGGTCCCTACTCACATCTTTCTTCCCTTTCCTGCTCCCTCTCCCTCCCTCCCGGGTCATAAAGATGCTCCAGGAGCTCTTTTTTAAATGATACTGAAGAAAATAATGTAGGTAAAGAAACAAAGAAAAACCAGAAAAAAGTCCAGCAGCTCTATTACCTGGCCTTGGAAATCACAGATCTTTGCTCACAGTCCAAATCTAAGAGCTGGAACAGAATTCAGCTACTCACATGGTAGTACAGGTACCTCTCAATCTTCAAGTTTGACTTATGCTACCTTGATTTTATGAAAGACCTATGTTACAACATGTTTTTCCTAAACCAGGCAAAGGCAAAAAGCGGAAAGAGAAAATAACACTCAGTCTCTGTTTTGTAGCAGGCCTTTTGCAGTGGTTTACACCCTAGCAGCCAGGGTAACACTATCAGCCTCCTTTCCAGACAACTACTTTATACGGGGTATTCACAACATCATCCCTGCTTTTACTGTATGTTGGTGTTAGTTTACTTTGTATTTGTTATTTGGTATGATTTGTTACCTTATTTTGGAGATCTGAGAATGTGCAAAAGACTTTCCATATAAATGAAGAGTAATTACTTCCTGGCTTTAAGCCACTTGGATTTACAAAAGATTTCATAAGAATGGTCTGCTTTCAGATGGGGGCGAGCAACCTGTATTCATTATTTGTCTTTCCCTCACCAGCAGAACTCCAGTGTCTGTCTCTGTCTCACCTTCTACTTCTCTTGTCACCAATTCTTCTCAGTCTCCTTTCTACTTCATGAATTTTCCTTCTCTTGACTTCATGCCTTTGCTTTTCTTCTGTATATATGAAAAAAATAAACTGTATTTTCTTTTTTCTTTCATTTAAATAATAATAAGATGAGATATCTTTCCAATATGTCCCCTTGGCACCCATTTCTTCCCTGTACTGGACACTTTTTAGAACATCAAATCAGTTCACAACCAGTCCCTTAGATAGGGACCCAGTAGTCGGTCACCTTGTCCAACAGATCCCAATCATCTATTAGCCAGCTCAGTCCCAAGATCAACCAATCAGTTTCTCTTCTGGCAATCTGAAATAATATCCAAGAGAATGTTAGTTTCTCCAAGTGACTGGAATTTTAACTCATATAACTTGGCTGTCCCTATTTCTTACCTATTCATACACTGTCTTATTTTGCTCCAACCAAACAGAAACAATTTTCGTTAAAATATCTGGTCACCTTGATAAATTTATCATTTCTGTACTACCTGCTGCAAATGAGGTAAAGGGGAGAGTGGTCTTTCTGTATCTTCCCACTTTCCTCTACTTTCTAACTCAACCTTTCACCTGGGTCACGCTAATTCTTCTTCCTGTTTTATGCAGAACAACTTAGAGCGACCATCTTGTGCAACTTGATTCCCCAAGAGCTCACCCACTAAGCCAATCAGCTTATCAGAGTATCACTTCCAAGTGGGATATTCCTCTGTAAGTGAATTTTAATACTTCAGTATAATTGTCTTCTTCAGATAGATTTGTACTTGGAAACTGTGACCAGTTTTACAGCAACACTTAGACTAGGGAGCACAGAAGTCAGTCTTTTGGAAAAAGATAAAAAGAAGCAGAGTCAGATCATTTCTTGGGTAGACAATAGCTCCTTAATTCCTTGTCCCTATATTCAGACTGCCTTCCTTTGTGAAATAGCCCACTGCCTAAAAATTCTGTTTTAAACTTAGATTTGCTAGGTTATCTACTTATCGCCCAAAGCTCCTAATTAATAAATGTCCCTATCAAAAAGCATCAAATTTTAGTACCATTAACAGGTATCTTGTCTGTGTTCTGTATTTGATAGCAAACTTTTTTTTAAAAATTGAGGTTAAAACTAATTTATAACACAGTATAAGTTTTAGATGTGCAGGTTCGTTCTTTAAAAAATTGTAGCACACCATACTCTGACCACCAAATTTCTAATAGTCCTCTACCACTGTTCATTGGCTCCTCACTGCCTTTTGTTCCCAACTCCCACCTGCTACCTTCTTCCCTCTTGCCTCTCTTCTGATGTCAATTTACAGGCATTAGTTTTTGTTTTTGTTTTATATGTCCATTTGCTTTGTTTCTTTATATTCCATACCAGTGTTTGCCTTTCTCCTTCTAACTTATTTAACTTAGTATAATCCCTTCTGCTTCCAACCATGTAGTCACAAATGCTAGTATTTCATTTTTTATAGCTAAGTAGTATTCAGTTTTACATACACAACACACACAATCTTTATCCAGTCATCTGTCTATGAACATTTAGTTTGCTTCCATTTGTTGGCTACTGTAAATAGTGCTGCAATGGGCACAGAGGTGACTATATCTTGGAAAATTTCTTAAGGGTAAAAACTGCATCTATCTTGCTCGCTATTTTACTCTCAGCACAGCATATTTTCTAGACAATAAATATATTGTGAATGACTGTACAGATATTGACTGTCAACTGTGTACCAAGTTCCATTTTATACACCCAGATGATAAAAATAAGTGATCCTTATCTTCATATTGCTTAGAGTCTAGATTACTTCTGAATCAATCCAGTTGTATTTCTTCTTCAATCATTTCTTGTACAATAGGTCCTTGAGTAATGACATTTTGTTAAACAATGTTTTGTTGTAATAGAGAAAAACAAATCGATTCGTGATAGGGGCTACTGTCTCTGTAGAGTTTGCATGTTTCCCCAGGTTCGTGTGGATTTTCTCCTGGATTCTGTTTTTCTCCCACATTCCAGAGATATGCATGTGAGGTTCACTGGTGAGTTTACATTGTCCCAGTCTGAGTTAGTGTGGGTGTGCATGTGCGAGTGCACCCCAACATGGAAGGTGTCCTGTCCAGGGTTGGTTCCCACCTTCTTCCCTGAGCTGCTAGGATACGCTTTGGTTACCCTCAACCTTGAACTGAAATAAGTGGGTTGGAAAATGGAAGGAAGAAAGGGAGGGAGGGAGGGAGGGAGGGAGGGAGGGAGGAAGGAAGTATTATGGCAGAGCCTCTAGGCAGTGAGAAGACTGACAGCTGGCATTCAAAGTAGAGAAAAGCACTTTATTGCAAGCACTAGTGCTGGCCCAGGGGTATTGTTACCCAAAGTTGAACAATGGGCAGTTTAGAGGAGCTCCTTTCATATTCTGAGGTAGAGCTTCACCCACTTGGCTACATGTGGTTTCTACTGGCAACTCTTACCAGTTATGTACAGCTGCAGAGTAGGGAGGCCATGCTTGCTTGTCCTTAGATATAGCTACAGCCTCCATAGTATCATGGGAAATTCCTGGCAGACTAACTTTTACATTGGGGTTAGAGAAAAGGTCTTCTACCATGGAAGGAAGGAAGGAAGGAAGGAAGGAATGAAGGGAGGAAGGAAGGAAGGAAGGAAGGGAGGGAGGAAGGGAATGAAAACGGAAGGGAAGGAACAAAGGAAGGAAGGAGTTATTTAATATTAGAAGGGTTTTGGTTCTATTTAAAAGTTTGATGTCAATTTTATAACTAGAAATATGCCACAGGAACTTAGTTCTTCTTAATACCAATCAATCCATGGTAAAGTTGACTTCATTATTTATTGTTTTGCTTAAAGTCATAGTTTCCAAGAACTTATCAAGGACTTTAGTTGAAGACTCATTGTATTAGTTAAGACTCTGGGTTTTGTTGAGAGACAGTGTTGACTTGGACAAAATCTCACAGGGGCCAAGGATAAAAACTGAATCTTGGACACAACTCAAACCAGGTGCAAATATGATCAATACTCTACTCCAAAATTCTAAGTAAGTCCTCCAATTGGCTCAGCTTATGTTAAGTATATTTCTCTGGGTCGGTCACTAAGGAGACAGGGCACTAGATTATTTTAGTTTGAGTTTCCACACCTCTGCTAATCATACCTGGTAAGATCTGTAAGAAAGGTGACAGCTTTCAACTTTAGTTCCACAGATGGGGCCTGACCAGAAAGGGAAGGGTGTTCTTTCTAAGACTCCTATAGATTTTTTTCTATTCCATCTCCTCATCCTCAAATCCACCACTTCCTTTTCCAGACTTTATTAAACAAATATCTACTAAATACTCATTAAATGCAAATCATTGTACTTTTGGGTCTTGTTTATATTTTATGTAGCAACATTAATTTTTTTAAAGAAAAACAAAGATGTTTTTTAAGAGCACTATAATCATAACCCAATATTTCCTACATTTATTTTTCAGTCACAGCGTAGCAAAACCTCCAAGCACTGGTTTATTTGGACCATCCCAGGGCACATGAATCAGGTGATTTTATCTTTTGTTACAATCCTTGCCATCCCTAATCTGTCAGGCCGTCCTGAATCTGTACCATCAGGCATGTTTGCTCTACTTCTCTATCCTTTTATCATGGTTCCATTAACTCACATCCAAGGATGTCAAGAGAATAAATAGCCCAATAAAACAAAAGAATATACTTCCAGATTTAAAAAGAAAGAAACATACAAGAAATACATAAATCATACTGTATGACAATAGCCCAGAAGATTGCATAGGAGGATCTTTGTGTTTTCTGGAGAAGAAAAGAAAAATGGAATTTCCATGCTTTGCATCAGTCCTTGACAGTTGAAGTTACTGCTTATTGGAGTCCAAAAAGGAGGGATGGGCATCAGGAATAAATTTACCTGAAATATGCATAATTCCATGGAGGCTGACCACACATTTTCTCAGGTTATCCTTTCTTATAGTCTTGGATCATTTAAGCAGGAGTTGAACATACATTTTGTGTAAGAAGTCTAAATCATGAACATTTCCTCCTCATAAAACATGGTTCCTTACAAGATGGGCTTGGCATGCCAACTGCCTATCACTTAATGTCACACCTATATAATGGAGACTCATGTCTCAATGAACTCTTCCCAGATAAACACAAGGCGCTTGTCCAAGAGTAATACACACCTGCACACAGGTTGCTTAGAGCTCAAATAAAGATAAATTTGTTAGCCTGACCTAATGTTCTCTGGATCTCAAATTCATCTAATGTTATCTGACATTTGGCACTCTCTCTTTCTAAACCAAAAAGGCCACTCTTTGGTCAGAGTTTCATCAGTCTTTTTCAAGAAGTAATTGTTATTTTGCCTCCTGGTGCTTACCTGTGCCTCAGTAGGCTATACTGTGATCTCCGACAGCAGCACCCCGATAGAAGCATAGTATTTTGTAAGTTATTCTAAAATGTTTGGTTCCTAGAGTAACTATTAATGTAAGGATAAGCCTAACATCAAAGGGGAACTTATTCTTTCAGATTCTGTACATGACTTGAATTAGAAATAAATTATATTAACATTTCAAAATGCACTTTAGAGATCTCTTAATTTAAGTTCCTAGTTTTACAGCTGAGGAAACTCCGACTCCAAGAAGTAATTTCCCCAAAGTCAAACAGATCTTAGTGACAGAGTGATAACTTATGCTTGAACATAATTTTGTTTTACCTTAATTAAGGAGAAACTGAAACTATTTAACTGTTCAAAATATGTTCTATACATTTTAATATGTTTCGTTATGACAAAGAATTTTTTTTCTGTCAATAAGAAGCTGGATTGGCAAGCAGCCAGCAAGCTCCTGCCAGCTTCTATAGATTCACAAGTTAGTAATTACCTTACCTTTCTAAGAAATATAGATTGTGTATCCCACACTCTGAGAGGAAGAAGGCAATACAGAGGGGGAGAGAAACCACTGAGGAGGTAGGTCACCAGCTGTGGCTGCAGAAAACGCCTGCCCCCATTTCCCCACTAGGTAAGAACAGACTGTAACTACTGAGATTGTTACTGCTACTATTACTACTGCTATTTAATGTAATCTAAACTCTAATGTCCTCCCAGAGCAAGTTCTGAAACATGATTTAAAACTCATAGGAATCTATTCTCCTTTTTCGAGCAAAGGCTGTCTGCTGTTTTCTAGAAGCCTGAGATTTGCAAACAGCAGCTTGCTGACAGCTAAGACCCAATGTAAGCTCTGCCTCATTACTCCCACTGGAAACTAACCTGATCTGCCAGAAACAGAATAGCTTTAGCTTTAAGGTAGAGAATCACAATGCATGTGCTTCAAATCCACAAGCCCAAAGGGCTTTGTGATCCTTCTGTGCTCTCTGCATACCTTCCAGGTGCACATATTTCCCTTGTCTGCCATTTTGGCCAGCTGGTCAACCCCTCTCCTTTCTGCCTCTGCTCACACTGTCCACAGGACTACTATACAAAGCCACAGTTTCCCACACGTCTGCCTATTTTATTTATTCAGTAGCAGCAGCTCTCTAGCTGACTGTGTCTGACCTCTTAGGTTCAAATACTCTTAGAGGAGTTTTGCTTTAAATTTCAAGCTTTCACCTGTTAAGTTAATTTTATCATGTATTTGTTTTACATCAGAGAGTAATTTAAATAAAAGGAAATTCACTGACCTTTCCATGTTGTACAGGAGGCAGAGTATAGGAATCAACAATCTGGGACATTATAACACAGCAATGAAAAGAAATTAATTCTAGCTACACAAACATCATGGATGACTCTCCCAGGGATAATGTTGAGCAAGAGAGAGGGGACAAAAGAGTACATGCTGAATAATTCTTTATTTGTCAAGTTCAAAAACTGAAAACCGTATCTACAGTGACATAGGTCAGAGAGTGGCTGCCTTGGCAGGAATATTGACTGTGAATGGGTACTAAGAGCCAGTTGGTGATGCCAGTCAAGTTGTCTTGATCTAGGTGGTAGCAAAATTAATTTATACACATATATGTAAAAACATGTATATTTATATATACATACATATATGTATATAAATGTTCACCTAGTTGTAGACTTAAGATTAGTGTACTTAATATATATATATAAATCATATATAGTATGTTTTAATTTTAAAAATTATAAATATAGGTTATATCTCTTTTTAAAAGTTTATTTAAAGATCCAATTATGTGGGCACACCCTGACGGCCTGGTAGTCTAATACACCCTGGAAGTAGTCCCATGTGCATCCCAAGGTCCTGTGTTCAAGGACCAGGGGAACAACTAGTGCGAACAGCTAAATAGAAATAAAGTACTTCCTCTCTCTTCCTGCCTGCTACTTGCCTTCATTCCTGACTGTACCTTTCTTTGACATAAAAAAAAAAAAAAAAAGATACAACTATGTGCTCTAATCTCTGATTTATAGAAGGGGCACTCTTCAAATTCACCATTCCTGGAATTACAAATTTCCTTTTTGGGGAGGAGGGTGGTCAGAAATATTAGCCTTTGTCAATGGGGAGAACCATGTCTCCTCCCAGCCTGGTTATTCTTCTAGGAGGTAATTCTAGTCAGGTTGCTCTGCAGGGAAGCGCAACTCCTCACCTCTCACTGCGTTTAGCCTGGTCTTCCAGTTTAGCTATGGTCTGGTGCTCTCTCCTGGACAGAATCATCTTCCAGATATCCAGATTACCCACACAAAAGATCACTCGGAAATCCTCTTTAAAATATTTTTAAAAAATTTTAAATATAACGACATCAAAATAGCAAGGATGATCATGCTAATCATAAATTCACAAAACGAATACAAGAAATGCAGGAATAGGATCCCAATGAGTATAGCACACACACCAACAACACATCACTTGTTTACCTGGGTCCAATTTCTTTGTCTTTGCATTATGCATACATCATTTAAAAAATATATGTTTGTATGTAGCATTTTTACACAACAATTCATCATAGAATTTTTTAAAATATTTCATTAAATCTATACACTATTATAATGACCTCTTCTTATTTTATAAAACATTCAATTTCTTTTTGTATTACGTAGGATGAATATTTTCAAACATGCAACTTTTTCATCATTTCAACATTGAGCATAGTTTGAATTCCCATGGAAAAGATTACTCCATGAGAAGATGTACATGACTTTTGAAACATGTAAGTAAATTTGCTTTAGGCAAGGAAAAGACTGGTTTCTAAATTGATAGCAATGTATGATTGTACCAATTTCACCAGTATTGCCTACACTAAAATATTTCTTTTCTTTTTTTTTGGCTACCCTGGTAGAGTAGCAATTGAGTCAGCCACCTCTGTCTAGCCAAGTGTAGTGCACACACGTCCCATGGACCCAGGTTCACATCCCTGGACTGGTGAAATAACCAAGATAAGCAAACAATAAAATAAATAAAATGCTTCTTTCTTCTCTCACTTCCTGCCTGCCTGTCTACTCGCCTTCATTTCTGCCCAACGCTTTCCTTAAAAAAATGTTTTCATAACAGCTTTATTGTGATATTATTCACATTCCATTTAGTATCATTCATAATCATTCTCCATTCTCCCTTCCTTTTAATCTTTGGCAACTACTAGTCTGCTTTTTGTTCAAATGGATTTGCCTATTATGCACATTTTTGTTTACAACTAGAACCATCTAATCCAATGGAATCTTTTATGTCTAGTTTCTTTCACTGAGTCTACTTTTTTTTTTTTTTAAGCTCTATCCATATTGCACAAAATTCAGTATTTCACTCCTTCTTAAAGCCGAATTGGCTGTTGAACTCAATCTCTGTCCCTCTCCCCTTCCCAGATGTTTAAGAGAGGGACTAGAACTATCATCCCTTTAATCGAATGGTTGGATTCACCTGGCAACCAGCCCTCATCCTTAGTTACTTCCCAAAGTCACTTCATTCATATAGCAGACAGTAGCTTTATCATGCTTAATATTTACAAAACCCCAATACTTTGGGAACTGTGAGCCAGGAATTGTGAACAAAGACCAAATATGTATGAGCAATATATTTTTTGGTCATCTGAATGACAAAAAAAAATTGTCTTTAGGTTAAATGACAAAAAAATCAAACCAAGTTCATTTTAAAGACAGAATTGACTATTAAGTGATTCATATATTGGGCAGCAGCCCATCTAGCAAGTAGAAAGGTAGTCAAAAAAACTGTACAAAATGAATAGTTTTTATTGTCAGAAAGGGAATGATAAGGAAAGAGAGAATTAGTTCAGGCTTAGGTGACCTAGCCATAGGGAACTGAAAAAGGTATGAAGCAGACTATCTCATTTTACTTTAGGAAATGGAAAAGACCTCATTGCTGACAAGTTAGGACTACTTTCCTGGAGCAAGGGGAGTGTGCAATTGTTGGGGCTTGAAACTGCAGTTAGGTTGGCTCTTGGTGGGTTTTAGGCTACATTTGGGTTCTGCCATTTTCTTCTTTAACACTTAAATCACAATATAGCAATTCTTAATACAAGTCCCTTGTCAGGAGCTTGATATGTGATGTACAGATATTTTCTCTCTGGGCTCACCCTTAAGGCTTAAGCAGACTTGCTACAGCCCAGAAAAGTCATAAGCAATCCAGGGTGGGGTGGTGAGAAAAGCTAAAAATAAAAACAAATATTATCTCCGAGACTTTGGGTTGTCGTTTCACTTTCTTGAAGGTGTCATTTGAAGCAACCATGTTTTTCATTGTGATGATGTTCTATTCTATTTATTTATGTTTTCCTTGTATCACCTGTACTTTTGGTGCCATAGCTAAGAAACCAGTTCCTAATCCTAGGTCACAAAGATTTAAACCTTTGCTTTCTTTTGTATGTAACTATTCATTTGTCTCAGAACTCTTTGTTGAAAAGACTATCTTTTCCCCATTAAACTGTCTTGTTGAAAATCAATTGATCATAAGTATAAGAGTTAATTTCTGTATTTTCAATTAATTACATTGACATATTTCTATCTTTATGCCAGTAACATGCTGTGTTGATTACTAAATCTTTATAGTACATTTTGAAATTAAGATGTTATCTTACAACTTTATTCTTTATCAACATTGTTTTGGCTATTCTGGGTTCCTTGAATTTCCATATGAGTTTTACAATCAGTTTGTCAATTTCTATACCAAAAAGACAACTCAGCGCTGAATCTGAAGTTTAGTATGGGATGTATTGCCATATTAACAATATTAAGTCCTCCAATTCATAGACATGAGGTATCTTTTTATTTAAAGCAATCTTTAATTTTTTTCAACACTGCTTTCTGGTTTTCTGTGTACAAGTCTTGCACCACTTTTGTTAAATTTATCTCTCAGAGTTTAATTATTTTTGATGCTATCACCAGCAAAATTGTTTTGCTAATTTAATATAAATTATTAATTGATAGTCTTTCTATATGTTTTTGTATATTAACTTTATATTCTGTACATTATTTTAATATATTCTTTCTGATAGATTTTGTGTGTGTCTGTTCCTTTAGGTTATATATATAGGATAATATCATCTGCAAATAGTTTTACTTCTTCCTTTCCAAAGCAGCTCATTTTTATTTAATATCCTTACCTACCTGATATCAAATGGAAGCAGTGAGAGCAGGCATCTTGTTTTGTTCCTGATTTTAAGAGGAAAGCATCCCATCTTTAACCAATTAAGTATAATACTAGTTATGGGTTTTTGCAGATGTTTTTTATTAGTTTGAAAGCGTTCCTTTCTATTTTTAGTTTTTTGAGTGTTGTTCTCATCAAAGGCTATTGGAGTTTGTCAAATGCTTTTTTGTGTGTCTATTGAGATAATCTTGTGGATTTGCCCTCCGTTCTATTAATGTGACATGTTATATGGATGTTGTTGTTTTTTTTAATGTTGTATTACCCATGCATTTCTGTCATAAAATCTACCTGGTCATGTGTATAATTTCTTTTTATGCTTCAGGATTTGGTTTGCTAGTATTTTGAAGATAATTTTTATATCTGTATTCATAAGAAATACTGGCCTGTAGTTTTCTTGTAATGATTCTGTCTGGTTTTGTATCAGGGTAATACTGACCACCAAGCATAAGCTGGGAAATGTTTATTCATTTTTAAAATTTTTGGAAACGTTTATGAAAGATTGATGTTAATATTCCTTTAAACATTTGATATAATTCACCAGGATATAGTATTTTTGCACATTTAAATGTTATGGTAGTAATACAATGTTATTGTAGCTTGTATTTCTTTAATAACTAACAAGGTCAAACATTTTCCCATATATTTGCTTGCTAATTATCTCTGTTGGTATGTATTGTTTGTTCATGTCCTTTGCTAATTTTCATATTGGGGTCTCAGTGTTTCACTTATCAATTTTAATGAGTTTTTTTAGAGTGGTAACCTTCAGACCATTATGTTTTAATCTAGTAGCTTTTCATTGTTCAGAAATATTCATGTATTTTAGGTATAGGTTAAGTCAGGTTTTAAAAAACACTTGTGTTTGTAATCTTTTTAAATCACAATTTATCCTGTTCACATAAAAATTATTCTATATTTTAAAAGATATCAGGAGGTCAGAAGTCTAATTTAAAATAAATTTGTGTTCCCTGATGCTCAAAACAATTTCGTTAAATGTTTATTTTCTTGAATATATGTTTTCACTATGCCAATATAGGCATTTATTTCAGACATATCAGACCCAAAGTTTTTATCTGTCCTCTGAGTTCTTGCTGATAGTTTCATTTAGTGAATTTGACTTAATTGATTACCATGCCTACATGCTCAGTTCAGCATGTAATTCAGCTTCCCCTGACTTTTCTTTACCTAGGAAGACATCAAAATAGGAATCAAGAAATTTAACCATTATATGCTTCCAAAATTTCATTCTATGCACCATGCTGATGAAGAGGACTTGAGTCCACTATAGTGTCAAACATTTGATTAAGAAGACTAGTTGGTATAAGATCTGATTAGAGAATATAAGCTAAACTATAATTTCCCACAGGCCTATCATAATGCCTGAACAAACCCCATTAGAAATGTATTATTTGTGATTATATCTGGAAAAATGTATTCCATATATATTTTGCGTGGGTTGCATGTGTGTGGAACGATGGTTGAATGTGGGTATGTGAGTTGAAATGCAGAAAAAGTAAATAAAACACATAGAAGTACAAGTGCTAGCACAGATTAGGAGCCAAATCGCTCCTGAAGTCAGCTGCAAGAAGGTCATTGAAACTTGCTAGTATAGATTTGCTTTTCTGGTTGTACTGTCACCATAAACAAAACTGCCATTTGTATTAGATTTTTATCTCCTACACTACTGTCACTTTAAATGGGTGTCTAGACAGTTATGCAACTTCTCATTCAGACTCATAGAACAATGTTTATGCTGATTACATGGAGGGTATGGAAAAAATTACTTCGTGTTAATCATTCTTATGTTTTCCTTTCCTCTTTAGTCCATCACTCCTGGTCATACATTGTCACTATTCCCATAAATTTTATTCCCTTAAAAAACATTCTCAGTACATATTTATATGTACAATTTAATCAAATATAGTTATTACAAGAAGCTTCCTAGACAAGAATTAAATAAAACTCTTCTTTTTCCTCTAATTTATCATTCTCATTCTATTTTTTGAACTAGTAAAGGCTGTAGGCTCTATTAGTCGTTACCTAAGCTACCTAAGTCTCTTGATGTCGATTTCCTTATTCCTAGTAGGAAGATACCTTTTCAAGATTGTTGAGAGAGTCTAACAGACTTTTGCTCCACCCTTTAAGCGAGGTAGAAGGAACAGACTGTTAGCCAAAGGGCTATATAAGTCAACTTAGGACTGAAATACATCCTAAGGGATCCATTACTTTCCTCTCTCCTGCCCAGATGATTCATAATCATTTCTCATTAACCGAAAAATCACCCCAGGTGAAAGGAATAAGAAAATCCTAAGGTGATGTGACTTTGTAAAACCCTGTATAACTAAGAAAACATTAGATTTACTGATCTACCATGAATTGACCAAATAGACTTTTCTATACTAACCCTGCAGTTGTGAGGCTCCTCCTTGTAGTCAGATTACACACACACACACCTTTTCTTTTTAATCATAGTTGGATCTAGGTTGACAAAATAACTGGAAAATTTGGGGAGGAGGGTTTTAACACTGTTTCTGTACCACCTCTCACTATTGTACCTTTCAAGGAGAACTTATATTCTAAGTGTGAGATCAACTTACACATCTGCTTCCTTTGGAAGCAGAATAATTGGAATAATTGGTGAGTCACTGTCTGAATTCTCTCCAACTTTAAGTCACCATTTGGTTTTGACCTATTGCTAATGGAAATCTACTCACAGTCCAGGAAAAATGTACCCTTTACTCACCTTATTCACATAATCATCAAATGATGAAAGTATCTACAGTCCTGACTCAGCATATCAACATTACAAATAATTGCAACTTTGTCATCAGAACTTGAAATAAGCAATAAGCATTACTATTAACAAGAGCTCAGAGAACAAAGGTCAAGAATTTCATTTTTCAGGCAAGCTAAAGTCGTCTAAAAGCTTTAGCATAGGAAAATCTTTATCAACTCTTTATATCCAGCGACATGCATATGTTTTATTCAGCCAGGGAGTGTACACTGATGCTGTGAAGGAACACTTCTCTCCCTATAGACAATTTTCTTATCACCATAAAGCTTCTGATAAGAGTCAACACTGTGCCTTCATGTTATCTCTTTCTACAACTGTCAGCCTCTCTCAGCACATCAGCAAGAGCAGGAATATGAAAAGCAAATGAAAACCTGAAAACAACTTGGAGAAATGGGAACACTTCATTTCTTATTATGGAGTTTAATGGAACTAAATGTTTTTTTTTCTAAGTTTGGTGTAAATGCATTTGGTAGCAAAACCTGAACTGACATAAAATGCTTATCCCTACTTGCTATGAATATTCATCCATTATTTTTTAAAATTAATAATGTACTTGATTGCAGACCTCTTGGGGATATATATATCACTATAGCACATAAGGTGTGTGCATTCAGCAACCTTCTTGAAACTCAGAAATGTTTGAATTCTGAAATACTCCTAGCCTCAATAGTTTTAGATAAGAAAGTATGAATTTGTAATAGTTTTTCTACTCAAGTTATATAGAATTATTCTAGATATTTTATATGGCATTATCCTTAGCCCATATTCCTGATCCTAGTTTCTTCAACTATATCCATAATTATAGTATATCTAAGTTTATATCATATCTAACCTTTAACCAAAGTACTAGGTAATCAATGATACCTAAGTACTTAAAACCATAATATATGTATGCATATTTGTATGCATATACATATATAAGTATGCATAGATGTTTATGTGTATACAAATAAATATATGCTGAACTACTGGCGATGGCCAATATCTTGAATTTAGTAAACACAGGTGTATAATTGATACTGTCACTCAGTGATCTGCTATCAGATGCAAAACTTTAATCAAAAGCCCTGGCAGCAGATAGGAAGGAATACCACTGAAAAGTCTGAATTAAAGAGGCTATCTGCAAGTAGAGAACTCACCATTTCTCCCTTCAAATTGCTTGAATATCTTCATACTGTAAACTAACGGTAGACTAACTTCACTACATATTATTTAAAGAGCTTGTATACCAGCATACTCTGATGGAGGAACAGTTAGATCTGCTGCCTCTGGACAAGAATGCAGTCCACATACATCTCAAGGACCCGGGTTCTTGTCCATGGAGGGTAGGGAAACAACCAAAAATAAATAAAACAATTCTTCCTGCCTTCCTACCTACTTGCCTTTATTCCTGCCTGCACATTTCCTTAAAAAAAAAAAAAACTTGTGCATCCACACTAAGCATTGAAAAACATTTCTTCTTGATTACATTGCAGGAATTGCTAATATTCTGTTTTTCAAAGAGCTGCAATATATAGTCTCTGTATTTGATTTAGCATAATGGGAAAAATAATTGTCACATCAAGAGCTATTTTGAGGATGATATAACATTAAATATTAAGCCCAATGTATTCTGCATGTTGCTTCTCTGAAGTAATTTAGCTAGAATTCTGATCCCCAGTTTCCCGATGAGGACCAGATGTCGGTGACTTGTCCAAGGTCACATGACTTGTAAACTGAAAAACTCAGACTTGATCTTATTTTATGGGAAACAAGTTCAGTATTCTTTGCCTACTATCTCACTGTCTAAAATGATGGTATCTTTTACCACAGCTTTTTTCAAACTGAAATGATTGTTCTTTTTGCTTATTATTCAAATACTCTATGGTCATTGCGTAAACAATTGCACAGATCTAAAATTGTACAAATATAAAGAAAAAAATAAACTACCCCTTAAATCACTCATCATCCAGTTATCCAGAGAGAACCATGCTTAATTAGGAGTATAACCTTTAAGACATTTTATGCATAAATACATGTCAATACAACAGAACTAGTAAAACAAGACAATGACATATGTCATGTTTTATAGTGTTTTTCATGTGGCGATAATATTATAGATATTGTCCATATCAACAAATATGTTTTAATGACTTTCAACTCATTATTATTAACTAAGATGCTCAAAGTTGTGCCTCTCTAAAATACTACTTAATGCATGCTTAAAATCCACAACTAGTAAAAAAAATTCAATCTGGCTGATTCATGGTAGATTCAGCCACTCCAGTGTTTTTTTTTGGTTACTCATAGTTTTGCGTTTTCACCTTCAGATGTTTTCTCTCTTTTCCTTCCTTTTCCCCAGGGTGATATTTCAGTTAAGTGGGAAAGGCTATGAATCATCTCAGCAGCAGAGAGGTTGGGTCTTAGATGATGCTCCTTCGCACTATGGTGAATTTTAGCTGCTGTTGGCCAGTAATTCTGATTCTTGCCACATCTGCTCAGAGGGTTGGAATCATTCCTTGACATCTGGCTGTCAGATTATATACTCTCCATCCACCTTATTCTAAATATGAGACCTCTTCATGTTTGCCTATCATTTCTGGCATAGTCTATTTAGTCTGCTATAACAAAAATATCATAAATGGGATACTTGGACAAAAGGTATTTATTTCTCACCATTGTGGAGGTTAGGAAGTTCAAGGTTAAGTCACCAGCCTATTCAGAATGTGCTTCATGGTCCATTGACAGCTGTCTTCTTGCTGGGTCAGAAACAGATGTGTCTGAAATAGAAAAGGAGATATGATGGAGGGATGGAGAGAGAAATAGAGACTGAGGAAGAGAGAGATTGAGAGAGAGAGGTGATGTTTTCTGCTTTTGAAATGGAGGAAGGGATCATGAGCCAAGGAATTGTCATAGCATCTACATGCCAGAAGGGGCAAGGAACTGAGCCTCACCTGAAACATTCAGAAGGAATATAGCCCCCCTAGCTACCTTGATTTTCAGCTCACTGAAACTAATTTTGGACTGCTGCCCTCTAAAATGACAAAGTAATAAACTAGCATTTTTTCAAGAGGCAGGAAGGCAGTCAAGCAGTAGGCAGAAAGGAAGAGAGAGAAGAAAGAAGCATTTTATTTAGTTGTTCATTTTTGTTGTTTTTCCCCAGACCCAGATTACTCCCCAGTCACAGGCTTTTTACCTGAGACAATAGAGGACACCAAATTTGTATTGTTTTAAGACAATCACTTTGTGGTAATTTGTTATAGTAGCCATAGAAAACTAACCCACATAACAAACATAAAGTTACTTAAAAAGACCAGCAATGTCCCTGGGCTATACCTAGGGAATTAAAACACAGGGGCCTCTCCACTTCATTTCTGTTGGCCCACTAAATCCACTTTCAAAACTTGACCAGTATGGATTCAGAGAACTGTGCTCCTTCTCAGAGATGACCAGCAGTTGCCAAGTCTGTTATTCTACTCTGTGAAAAACAAATGTATTTCTTGCCTGTAAATAGAGAAAAGCTAGTCAATTACTCCTCTAAATCTATGATTTGTTTGAATACTTTACAGCTTTGACTTCTATTATGTAAATTCGAACCTTTCAAACTTAATATCTTTCCCACCAAGTCCAGCTCTTGTAACCCTAAATCTTCTTGATTTATGTTTAAAATTTCACTTGTAAACCTATGTGTTCTATTGTATTTGTCCTCGTTTTGAACCAATGAATACATTTATTCAATGACAGGTGAATAGAGAACCTGGTTAGCATCACCACAGTTTAACTGTTCATATAGATCTCCATCAAATTTTAATAGCCGTAGAATAGTCATTATATGGCTTACTCCAGATTTTATTAACCTAATTTCCTTTTGAGGGAGGCTTTGTTGTCATATTTTCAGTAGAATAAGAAATGCAGAAATGAATATACGTGTACATACATTTGTGTTTAGTTATGAAAAAAAAGGAACATGATATCTGAATTTTGGATTCAGTAATATTTAAAAATAAAAACTTTTCATTGACATGTGTTAACAGAGTTTAATATTTTTTTTGGTAGAGAAGATCAATTTGTTTTTGTTTTTATTAATTGATTTTATTAAAGGAATGTTGCCTTTTAACATTAACTTGGTTTGAGGTACATATGATAGTAAATGTATATGTGTACCTAGTATTATAGGTTTACCACTATATTCCTTTTTTTTCTTCACTTTACAATTAATCCCCTTTGCCCCATTCCCTCCCACCCCTCCTCCTTCCTGCACCCTCTGACTTGCCTTTTCTCCCCGTCCCCCCATAAAAGTCTATTGTTGTTTGGATTAGTTCTATTTTTTTGAAGTCTATCGTTGTTTAATTAGGATCATTCATTTGCTTTCTGTTTCTCTACACATCATATGAGTGACATCAACACTTTCTGTTTTTCTCCTTTGGCTTACCTCTTGCTAAGTATAATTCCCTCCAAGTCCATTGATGTTGCTGCAAATGGAAAGATTTCTCCCTTTCTATGGCCATGTAGTATTCCACTGCGTGAGTGTATATATATATATATATGTATATATATATACATCTACACACATATACATATATGTATATATGTACGTATACACATATATATATACGTATATATACATACACATGTATATGTATCACATCTTTATTCATTCATCTGTTGATGAACAATTCTGTGGTTTCCATTTCTTGGTTCTTGTAAATAATGCTGCAGTGAACATGGCGATGAGTACATGTCTGTGAATGAATTTTGCTATGTTTTCAGGGTAAATACCCATGAAAGGAAAAACTGGACCATATGGAATTTGCATTCTCAATTCTTTGAGAAATCTCCATACTGCTTTCCAAAATTGTTTCACCATTTTGCACTCCTACCAATAGTGAATAAGGGTTCCTTCCCCATTCCACCACCACATCTTCTCCAGCACTTGTTTCCTTTTTTTTTTTGGATGATAGTCATTCTCACAGGTATGAGGTGATATCTCATTGTTGTGATTTAACTGAATATTCAGAGTCTTTAACAGTCGTTAAGCATAATCAAATGACTTTCTAAAGTTATGCAGAAATGTTCATAACAATAGCTTGTCCCCCAACAAAGTGCAGTCATTTATTGTGCATGGCTCAAATAATATATTATTTTCGTATCAGGCATCTTTTTTCTTCTGCAAGCTGAAAGACTCTCTAGAACATATTCATCTGAGACTTCTCTTTTTACCATGCCATCTTCTTTGCAGAATTGTTTGAATTTCCAAGAGAATTCAGAACACAAATTCTCTAGAGAGTTTCTTTGAATGTAGCCTCTTGCTATTCAGACTTAGGTGGGAGGAGTTGAGCATACAAGAATTGCTTTAGCATTCTTTGAGAGGTTCATCTGCTTTGTTAAGTGGGTGTGTATTTTGTGACCCACAGGGAAATTTTAACTTACAAAATAACAGGGGTAGATGTAGGGGGTTGCAGGAGTGAGACCTGGGACAGACTTTACCCTAGTGACTAGATCAAACGTATATACAAAAATGAACAACAAATGCTCTCAGGCTATTTAAAAGGCAGTTATTTGTGTGAATCAATTATATCTACCAGTGATTCAGTATTATGTGAATACAAATTCTATTTTAGATTCCTTAAGACTGAAGTCGTTGCCCTAGCCTTGATACTTTAATTGTTGCACAGCGTCCTCTGAAGTCAGTGCATTGGGGAGCAGGGCAGGCATGCAATTGTTTTATAGGTCAAAGTGTTTTAAGAGGGATTTTTTTCAAATATCAGTAACTCCAAAGACATTCTTGATGAACTTAATGAGCACTTCTCTAGAAAAACACTATTGAAATACATCCCAGGTAGCTTAAATGTCTTTACTTAATCCACAATACCTTTCACTTATTTTTAAGTATTTTTAAGATTACATTATATTATTTAAGTATTACAGTCATTTAAAATAAAGAACCTAAGTTTAATAGTCATATTTATTGATTTTTTTTCCCCTGCTGTGCTTTACCAAGTACAACTTCCTTCATCAAACTTATAAATATATTCAAGAATTATCAAGCTATGAGTGGAAGAAAATTTGATGCGTTTATTAAAAAAGAAAACTTCTGGCTTAAAACATGAAATTGAATATTTCTAAATGTCAGATAGCTGGAATGCTAGAAATCTTTCATTTGATTTGCTAAAACAGCTTGGTTAAAAGTTGAGTCCTTAGGTACTATGTTATTTTTCTCCTGATAAATTCAAGTAGCCGGTATGGAAAAAAAATCTGATCTATTTTCATCTTACAATCTTTTCAACAGACATTCAGAAAGCTTTGATTCCTCTTGACCACATTCTATCTAAATCAAATTCATTTTTGTCCAATGAAATGTTCAGAAAGACTGCACAGAAATATTATTAATGTTGAAATATCAGACATTTTCTAGATAATTCTATAAAGATAATTCTGAATGGGATTTTTTTTATCTTGATAATGTGCTGTTTTTCATTTTTCTTGAAACTCTTTTTTTCCTGATGTATACCACTTTTCTGCTGTTGGTGAAACCACTATTCTACTAATAGTTAATAATGCTGCTCTCAGATTTCCTTAGCTTTGGTTCCTCAACCTTTCTTCTTCAGCAGAGCAAAACTCTTTTCACCATATGCTTATAAAGATATACACTACCTTTTAATAATGGAATTTGTAGGAGACCCAATAAGCCCTCTGTCTAATTGCTTTTCATCTCTTACCAGTTTATCATTTTCAGATGCTGATTTATAGATGTCCAAAAGCACATAACTGCATTATCATTCTTGTTATCAATTGTTACTCTGGCAAGACCTTTATTATTTCTAAATTGCACACATTCCTTCTCATTTTTCTTGTTGCAGAAAGATTTTTTAAAACAACTTTGGTGTCACAGGCATTAAGGAACATAATTAATTCCTTGCTTGTCCTCATTTATTAGCAAACTTCATTTTTTTGTATCTGCTTTCCCTGATATATTTGATAACACCTTACTGATTAGTGTTAATTCTTTATATTATTAGCATCTTTTGCTTACTCGCAAACATAGATTTTTAACTAAAATATCTCCTTATCTGATGTGTTATCTCGGTTTTCTAGTCATCTTCTCATTTCCCACATCTATCTTGTCAGAAAATCTTTTAGCAATAGTATTCAAGCCACTCGTGCTACAGAGTTCTGATTCCTGAGTTAAAATATGTGCTAGATTTATTAAAATTTCTTAGAATGCTTCCTTCGCAGCTTTTGATTTCAATACATTTTTTCCCTCTGAGCACGTGGATTTTTTCCATGAATTTTTGTATAGTCGAGTCTCTGCTCTTATAATGGAGTCAATAATTTTCTGCACCCATATTTGCTTTTATATCTATAATGTTTTATAAAACACTTATTTATATTTCTTTTTTTTAAGGAAAGAGTAGGCAGGAATGAAGGCAAAGAGGCAGGCAGGAAAGAAGAGAGAGGAAAAAGAAGCATTTTTTTAAATGTATTTTATTTAGTTATCAATTTGGTTTTCCCCATGCCCCTCCGCCCCCTCCCTCCACTGCCCCATGGCCTGGCATGTGAACCTGGGACCTTGGAATGTATGTTGTCTACACCAGTGTACACTAGGTCACCGGAGTGTGCCCATTTATTTATATTTCATTAGCAAAATATCATTTAAGAATTTCTAAAAAGACAGAAATGTGCTCTCTTTTGTAATATCTAATATTTAAGATAAAAAACTAATATGAGTCATCTGAGGATTATTTGGTGTTTGGAATTCTTTTTTTTGCATGAAATCTTCTGCTTAGCTTTTAGCAAATAACTTAAGGCAACTCGTTGAAATATAAGTAACATATGTTTAAAAAAAATTTGAGTCTTATTACTGCTATTTACCATTGATGATCTTATATGGGTTACACAAGTGATCTATGACTAGTGTCCTCATCTATTAATGGTAATAAAAGAATAATTTTTTTTTAAAGGCAAGGTACAGGCAAGAATTAAGGCAAGCAGAGGCAGTCAGGCAGGAAAAGAGAAGGAAGAAGCATTTTATTTATTTTATTTAGTTGTTCATCTTGGCTGTTCCTGCTGGCCCTGGGACCTGAACCCTGGACGTAAGGTTGTATGTAGACTGCATCCAGCCACTACTATACCAGAGGACACCTACAGGAAATAAATTTTGGAATAAAAATAGTATGTTATTGAAAAAGCTATGTAAGTTACAACACTGTACAAATTAACTTTTGCAGAAAATGCAATGTTATTTGATTTATAGGTGAAAATTGGATCTGGGGTAAAGAGTAAACATTAAAATAAGATTAGGTGCAGGAACTGAGGTTGAAGAAAGAAGGAAATGATTCTTTTCAGAAATTCTTCCCTTGGAAGATTTTATTCCCTTTTTTCCCCACTTGTAGATGCTTGCGGTTAGTCAAGAGAGCCTTTCTAATCTCTCCACCATCTTTTTTCCACTTTTCTATTGGCCCCATCATCTCAGAACAACTGTGACCTTGATCTGGAACATGCAGCCAGGTCATAGTGACTCTGTAGTGCAATGTGTCAGACAGAATCCCTGCCCCACTGTGCCTTTACAGACATTTTATACCCAATCACCTCTTCCCTTGGAAAGCTTAATACCAAAGATTTAAGGTATTTCTGCTTCTGTACTGTGATCCTTTGGAGAGTCACAAACCACTGTAACGAGATAAAGATTTGTTGTTCCTAAGTACCAATTTCCACTCTCTATTGGGTTATTATTTCTCCCTTGGAGAACTCGTGCAATGGGAAAGAGAGGGTAGAGTTAGTACTTCAAGTTTATTTTCCTCCTTTTCTCCAATGTCATAATAAGAATCTCTTAGCTCAAGACAGGTGAAATCCAGTAGTCTATGAAGGTCAGCCTCTTAGAGCTGGATGTAGAAAGGCAAAGAGTACATCTGGTTGGGTAAACAAAAGATACTGACACAGATGATAAGCCAATAGCCGTAAAAGGCATATTCTGTGTGTAGAAATTTTGAAAACAGACATAGTCAAAACTCAGATGAACTAATGTTCTAGAGGAGAAAAAACAGAAGATTAGAGTGATAACATTTGACACCAAAGCGGCAATATCGAGGTCAGCTCAAGACCTAGCTCTTCTTTCCAAATCTTTAACTCAGAAGTCTTCAGGCCTCATGCTAGGACTGAACACTCCTGAGGGTGTCTTGATGGGTTATAAGTGCACAAAAGTTCAGCCAAGGATGTGGTCCAGAAGGTTCAGTGCAACATTTCACTTGATAGAAAGATAAATGAGGTTCAGGAGATGTGGAGGAATCAGAAACTGAAATACCATCATACCATTATATTTCTCTTGCTGATCCAAATTTTCCTGAGAGCTTCTCTTCAATTCTTTCCCATTTCATTTGCTTTCCCTTTCATTTTTATAAGTAATACTAGTAGTTATAAACTATAATACTGGGAAAACATACCTAATAAAGTATTTTCAAGCATTCACATAGCTGATTTTTTTGATTTTGACTATTTATAAATGACCCCAAAGTTTTATGCTGTATCGTAATTCAAAATTTTGCTGGGATGGCAGTTTTAGTAATTTGTGTAACAAGGTAGTTGTCCCTTAGCTAGTAAAGCTAGCATATTATCTTGCAACCACATGCAAATCCACCAGTGTTAGATGACATTCAAGATAATACATATAATGACTCATAAATATAAAACCTTTGTGTTTATCAACTCACGATCATCTTATGGAAAAATATGAATTCTGGTGTTATTTAGAAATGGATGGATTTATAAAGTTATGATAAAGGTCCACTTTAGTTGAAAATGTAAGGTTAGAAAATATAAAAGAATGAAATTTCTCAGAGGATCTTAGCTTTGCTTTTTAAAAAAATGTGCAGTTAGAAAAAAAGAGTCTTAGTCATTATTCTCTTCTAAAGTTCAAGAACAAACTGAATTTTCTCAATTTATTTAACACCCTTTATAAGAGGCACAAAAATGAAATAAATGTAATTTTAAGAGACTAAACACTGACTCTGTTCTACTTTGAATAAAATTATGTATTCCCTTGTAAAAGAAAAGATGTCAGAGCTAGCACAGAAGAATGAATTCATGTTATTAAGAATGCACTATTAAAATATTAAAATTCTGACATTATAAAAATACTCATAAACCCACAGCCATCATTTGATGTCAAGATGATATTGTAGTCATTAAAAATATTACCTAGAAATTCCATTCTGAACAAAGAAATTAGATAGAAAAAAATTATTAAACAAAATTAATATTCCTAAAGATGTTTGAAATCCCCTCTGAGTAACTTTTGCAACTGTGAACTATAAATGAGCAGTAAGTACATATTTAAACGTGGTGAGTGATATTTACTTTTTATTTTAATCACATATTGAGTTCTGCAATGTGTAGGAAATACAGCACATCTATATTTGGGATAACTTTCAATGTTTGTGTGTATATTTAAATATGTTAAATTCTTAGCAATATGATACCTCAACAGACACTATATACAGTCAATTTAGTATCCTGGATGAATTGTACTCATCTATATGTTCATTAGTAAAGTATAAAATAGAACATGCTTATTTTTGTCTACGTAGTAGACAAAACATAGTAGACATAGTGTACTGATATTGACAGAGAATCCTCTTTAAATGAACGTGCTGAGCATATCCCTTTACTTTCTCTGGGATCAGAAGCAAGTATCAATTAGTGACACAAATTATACAAAATTGGAAATATGCAATATAAATGCAAACTCATTTAAACTAATACTAATACATTTAATTGCACACATGACAGGATAAAAAATAGATGAACATTTTAAAAGTATATTTTTCTCTATGCACTTTAAATAGAAAAAGTCCTATACAGATCATTGTGAAAACTCAACTTTTTTTCTTTTGCCAACTTCCCTTCCAGATTCTGGGGTATGTGCATCTGTAGTAAAATTTTCAAACTGTTAATGGAGATACAATGATAGTTTGAAAAAACATCCTTTTTCTTTATGATGGCGAAAGCAATGATCACTACTTTACAGAGCTTAATATTTGGCCATATTGTCAATGTAGAAACAAGGATTTTTCTGAATTCTATTATTCTAAGATTTTAGGGTATAGTTAAATTTTATATAATAAAATGAGCATTTTGATGCACCCTGGTGGCATACGGGTGGGTGCAGTCCCTATACATTCCAAAGTGCCTGGTTCATGCCCTGGGACTGGCAAGAATGACCAAGATGAACAACTAAATAAAATAAACAAAGTGCCTCTTCCTTCTCGCTCTTCCTGACTACCTGCTTCTGTTTGCCTTGATTCCTACCTGCACTTTTCCTTTAAAAGATAAATAAATAAAATAAGAGTGTCATTTGTTAAAGGAAACCTGGAGGCAGGCAGGCAGGCAGGATGAGAGGAGGAAGAAATATTTATCTATTTTATTTAGTTATTCATCTTGTGTTTCCCTGAACCCATCCTCGAAATGTCTATAAACTTCACCTGCTGGCGGCAGTGGACTTAGCCACCAAGCCACCAGTGTGTGTCCCCAAAATTCTCATTTTTGATATATTTTGGTATACTGTTATTTTTACTACCTTCATAGCTATGTTGACTTTCTACAAAAATTTATTTTGAATTCTCAAGGTTCATTGTAGTTCTACTGCTAATATCTCTAGCTGAATCAGAAGCATCTGTATAAATCCTACCAAATTTATTTTTCCACTCCAATTTTTAATATCACCAGTACACATTTCTTTGAATTAACTGTCTAATTTGAAATAAGATATATTTGTATATTCTGCAACAATATTTTCATTACATGTAAGTAAAATGTCTTGAGACATAGGACATTGTAGCCTCAGTTACTTATTCTATCTACTTCTATGATTAACAATAACGTCCCATGTTTGTTTTTTCACTGCTGCATGCAGTGTCTTTCTTTTCTCAGTTGAGTATAGTTCCTCACCTCCTTCATAGTCTCTCTTAAGTCCTTTCAGTCTTCTCTAAGACTTTTCCCAAAGTAGAAATGGACAATTGTCTTTCCTGGTAAATGGCAGCAGACGTTGATCACTGTGGAAGGCAGAATAAGGGCCAAAGATAATCGTGCCTTAATCTCAAGAATCTGAGAATATGTTCCCTTACATTGCAAAAGGAAATGTGAGTACAGTGGAATTAAAGTTGTTAATCAGCCTACCTTAAAATAGGGAACCACTGCTTCATTATCGAGGTGGACGCTTAAAAGCGGAAGGGGAAGACTAATGAATTAGCGAGATGTAATGATGATACAATAAAAGGCAGGTAAGAGTTGATCATGTGATTGGATTGAGTTGCTGTTGCTGGGCCTGAAAATGGAAGAAGAGAACCAGGACCAAGGCAAGCAAGTGTTCTTTAGAAGGTGGGACCAGTCTTCAGCTGACAGTCAAAAAGCAAATAGAATCTCAGAGTACACAATGCTAAAGAAATTAATTCAATCAACAATTTACATAAGCATAGATAGGAATTTTCTCCTAGAGTCTCTGGAAAGGAATTCAGCTCTACTGATTCCTTAATTTCTATCTAGTAACAGCTTCAAAATCAGTCTTAATTTTGAACTTCTAACCTCCAGAATTCTAAGATAATACATTTCTGTTGCTTAAGTGTAGTCTGCAGTAATTTATCGGACAGCAATTGAAAGCTAACATAATCACAGTCACCTCGAGCCATTAATTTACTTATCCTTAAAGTATTCATTAATTGTCTCGTGGATAGATAGGGTTGATTCTGTTCTACTATGGCAAACTGCGTAAAAGGATTTACCTCCCATTATTCCCAAAATTCCATGGCAATATTATCAGGCACACCATGCTGGAGGAAAGTGAAGCCAATCACCTTCGAAGGAGCAAGTCGCATACCCCTGGGTTTGAATCCCAGACCTGGAGTGGCAGGGTGGGGTGCGGGGGAGTTAGAGTCATAAAGATGCTTCTTCCTCTTGTCTTTTCCTCCTTGCCTGCCTACTTCTTTCCTGCCTGCACCTTTCTTTAAAAAGTAAAAAAATTATCAAAGAAGTAAATAGGAGAATATGGTCTCCTAAAAGTCAAAAATAGGAGTGGAAATATCAACAGTTAAGAACTTTTAATGAATTTGTAGATGGGAGCATATTGAGGACAATCTGGAGAAGAATGTACCAACCCAAACTTGCACATGAAAGCACACAGTGAAAGCAAGCATGACTATTTTCTGCAAAGTCCTAGGAAATTTCTCATTCTGTATTGGACATTTGAGAAATAGGGCGTGAGAAGTGAGACAGAACTTGGAAGTGATTATTGAAACAATGTCTATTGATCTACTGTGCAAGTATCCTCATCTGCATCTCCATGGTAAAAATAAATGGAATAGGCATGCCCTGGTGGACTAGTGGTTAGGTCAATTGCCTCCGAAGGAGCACAGGTTGCAGAGTCCTATATCAGGGAGCAGGAAGGAAGGTGGGGCAGGGTGTGGGGAGACAACCAGTATGACCATTGAAATAAAAATAAAATTAAAAAATGCTTATTCCTCCTCTCTTGCCTGCCTGACTGCCCTCATTCCTGCCTGCACCTTTCATTTAGATTAAATGAATAAACAAACACACAAACAAATAAATGTAATAATCTCAGATGTGGGGGTGATCCACCTTCCACAAAGTAAGACATGGAGAAGGGTTCCTGCCTATTTCTTCGCTTGAAGTGAAGATAGTCAATACATTTAATTGTACTGTTAGGTAAATGTTATAAACATTGACAAGGTAAACATAACAGTGTAACTGGTAGAAATGACAGTGGGAGCTGCCAACAGTGAGATGGAAGGAAACTAATTTCCTCTTTTCAAGGTAATTGTGAGATTGTATTTAAAGATGCTGAAATAATAAAAAAACAAGATTAAATATGTATATTATTTTAAATTATGCATGTGACAAATGATGGCAGACAGTCTCTAAGATGGCACCTAATAATCCCTACCTCCTGGTAGTCACATTTTCATGCCATCTCTTCACCTTAAATGGGGTGAGATTTATGGACTAACTTCTAAGGAATGGACTATAGCAAAAATGACAGAACATCACTTGAGATTCGGTTATAACAAAAAGACTGTGATTTCTACACTGAGTGCATTCTTTTTTTGCTCAGCCTCCAGGATGTGAGATAGTCCTTGGAAAGGTCCGCAGGTGATCCTTCCCTATAGGTGAGACTTGAGGTGACACTGAAGTGCTGGCTGATATATTGACTGCAACCTCCTTAAGATATCTCGACCCAGAGGTTCCCAGCTATGTCACAACCAGATTATTGACCCCCCCAAAAATGTGAGATATTAAATTTCATTGTTACATTTATTTTTGGTATTATCTATGTTTATATAGGTAAACTATTTGCAGTGTTAATGAGTATACCTATTTGTATACATACTTTAATATACGCATATCCACACATTTCTAATTTTCCATTCACTTTGTAAATAAATTTTTAGCATAATTTAAATTTTAGCATGTCCCTGTGGCTTAGGTGTTTAAGACACAGGATATGAAAGCCATGGATCCAGCCTCCAGACCTGAGGAAAAAAGCAAACAAAAGTAAGAATGCTTCCTGAATGATAAAATGAAGATAAATAATTAATTAAAAAGTTTTTAAATCTATAGTTGTGTCTCATTTTTTCAGAAGCTTATGTATTTTAAAATGTTAATATTGTATCTAGTAACCTAGATTTTTATAAGAATATTTTTAATTTTACAGTTGTAACTATAATCAACATGAAATTTATCCTTTATCTAAATTAGTGCCGAATTTGATTTTTCCATTGGACCAGTTTTGACAGAAATATTTATTGAATAATTTATCACTTTCTCATTTATATGAATAAATAAAATTAATTTTATGAATTATATTACATATTAATTTAGTGAACTAGCTCATATTGTTTCTGAAGACTGTTCTACAGATTAATTTGTCTTAGCTACAACAGTATCTTACTGATTTAGTTAATGTATGGTCTAGTTATTTCTTTATAAAAACATTTTAAAAAATCAAGAAAGGTTAGAAGAGGCCTGCCCTGGTGAAGTAGCTGTTAAGTCAACTGCCTCCAGAGGAATAAAATTCACATACATTCTAAGGACCCAGGCTCGCATCCTGCGTCTGGGCGTAACAATTAATGTAAAAATCTAAATAAAAATTAAATTAAAAGAGTAGTTGGAAGAGTGCTGCCTTCTTATATAATTTATAAATACGGGAGCAAGCATCTTTTCTATGCCTTGCTACATTATCATATTTCTAAGTTTGGATCAGCTTCTGATATTTTATCCTCTGTACTTTCAATGATGTGAACATCTTCAAAATGCCTTTAATGTGAATTTTTTTGCTGGCATCTCTTCCTCTGGGATATCATTCTTTTTTAACACAATCATTTCTTCACTTAATTTTTGTTGAGAAGCTCATCCTTGCTATATAGTCCTCTGGCTGCCTAGCTAGTCTCTGGAATGGCCAGTGTCCACATTCTGTGGCCAGCTCTTTCTTTTACAGCTCCATTATGTTCAATACAAGTTGCAGTTCCAGCATTATTACTTTTCGTTTCTTTGCTGCACTTTCCCCTTTGTTAGTCATGCTTTTTTTAGAATTATTCATTTTTACAAAGGGTCAATTGGTATCACTGGGAGACAAGGAGGCAACACAACTACATGCTTTATTTTCTGTGCATAAATTCAATAAAAGAGGTAGTAAACCACCAACAGATTATGAAAAAGTGACATGATTGGTCCTTGTTCATAATATGCATTTATAACTGACATAATGACTTCTAGACCAACAAACTAGCAGTGATATGTGTGCTTTATGCAATCATTCAAATTTAATATGCCATGGCAACTGATTTTTTTTTTTTTTTTTAATGCAGGCAGGCAGGAAGAGAGAGAAGGAAGAAGCGTTTTATTTTATTTGTTTTTATTTTTTCACAATGTTTGCTCCTCCCAGACCTGGGACTCAAACCGAAGCATACGTGGCCTGTGTGCCTTCGGAGGTAATTGACCTAACCGCCACTCAACCAGTGTGCACTGACAGCTATGTTTGAACTATGTTTTTGGGGGAATGTTGTTGTTTAACTGAATTCTGGTAAGTAAAATTCATCTATATAGTAACTGTGCGAAGTGATGATTTCCTGTATGTAAATATGTGTACGTGGTTATATAATCATGCATTTTTAATATTCATTATAGTAGAACATGTAGCATATATTTTATCATTTTAAGTGTGCAGTTCAGTAGTGTTAAGTCTATCCGCATTTTATGACAGATTTCCAGAACTCTTCCATCTTACAAAACCAGTACTCTATACTTGTTAAGAAATGTGTTTTACGTAATTATATAACCATAAAGAAAAATCAAAGGACTCTTAATAGATAATAAACATTTTTTAGTGAAGAGGGGCTGTGCTTCTGAACTGAGGAAGGGAAAATTACACAAGAAAACAGCAACAAAAAAAGTCGTCCCCCCAAAAAAGAGAAATAAAAAATGCATTAAGACAAAGCATGTGTCCAACAATGCTACATATACAGATGTAAATTACAACACTGAATACCTAAAAATTACATAATGCTATAAACCAATGTTACTTCAATAACAAAATTTAAAACACATACCATATTATCACATTTATGATAGGTGTAAGATATTTGTATATATATATATACACATATGAATAAAAATAACAGTAACTTTAATTGAATGGAAATAAAAATTATACTAGCAAAATTTAGAAGATAGCAGAAGTAGAAATAAAATAATCTCGTGTTTCATAACTAAGTCAGTAATACTGTTAAGTACCAATAAATTGAGAAAATAAGACATAAGTATAATATTTAGTATCATGGAGAAAATGATCACACGAAGTTGCAATAAAACAGCTAAATGTGATTATTTCTGCTAAAAGGAACTAGGAATAAGGTATGAGAGACTTGTACTTGGTGCTTTATAATCCTCTATAATGTTGGATTTTTACTACCGTATTCATTTTATTTTTAAAATTAAAAAAGATAAACTTAGTACATATTCTCTAGGTGCTTACAATCAAGTTACACCAGATTAAAGTACCACACATGGCAGCATTATTCGATAGTATAATTTTCTGTTTTGAAATATGTATATAATATGATCATTTTTTCTTAAGAAGTGAAGTTTAGTAGCAGCATTAATGAGGAGAAAGGAGACACTACATTTAAAACTCTGTGATCATTATGCAGACAGTAATGTCTAACACCATAAAATCTTTAGATAAATTAAGGCAAGTATCAGGACAGCAGTAAGAACATTAACCTAAAATCTGAAACCAATTTCAATATTCTATGGTCAGCTATACTATATAATGGAAAACTATGTCAGTTTCCTCCTTAAGTGGATCGAGACACTTTAGCATTACTACTATTAAACCGACATAATAGAAAAATGGATCTTATCTAAAATGTTTTCTAGAACAAACTTGATGTTGACTACTTTTAGTAGAAGTAATTTATTTCAAAACTGGTCACATTTAAATCATGGTTTTAAATATAATTGTGGGCAAATTTCCAGACTTTCAGCAAATATGTGGATGGGAGTGATTAAATTTGGCAGAATTTATGAGTAAAGATCAAACAACCTTTTATAGATGTTAAAAACCTTAGAGAGCAGGAGAGTGTGGTAGCAGCTGTGTTTGTTTTTCTGCTACTGTTTTTAGAAGAAAGCATTTTGGTATTTCTGTCTGGAGCTAAATAATCATTTTTTAAAAATCTGTGAATAATGTAAGATTATGTTTGGTAATAGGAATTCTTTTCTGTATGTTTTAGTTTTGAAAGATGACATATTAATGTCATGTGAGAAATTAGATTTGTACCAAGAGTGGTGGAAGATTCTATTATACTTTCTCAATACTAATTTTTAGAATGATTCATCTAAGTGGACAGAGAGAAGGAAATGAATTAGCCAACCAGATGAAGAGAACATCTGTTGTTCAACCTTATACATGGTAATTAAGGCAAATAGACTATTTGGTTGGTCCCAACTCTCTCTGAATGCATGTGGAAAATACTACTTGCAGCTATGACTGCTGTTTTCTGAGAATTATAAAGATTTTGACTCCTCAATATTTGTATTTTCAGTTATAAATTATAGTGTATACTACATATATGTATCTACCATGATCAAAATTTGTTTTACTCCTCGGTTTAACTCTGAAGGTATAGCCCACATTAACAAAAGTAAATCAGGAAAGGTGCACCCTGGTGGCTTAGAAGTTTAGTACACTAAGCATAATCCACATACATCCAACGTCCTAGGTTCAAGACCTGGGCCAGGGAGAACAGCCAAGATTAACAATTAAATAAATAAAGTGCTTCTACTTCTCTCTTTCTTCCTGCTTATCTACTTACCTTCATTTCTGCCTGCAACTTTCCTCTGAAAGAAAGGAAATTAAAGAAAATAACTGTAGTAATGAAACAATTTAAAAATATTTAACTTTTAAGAAAACTGGCTACTTATATAGGTGATAAGGCAATTCTCTGTTACTCTACCTATGAAAGGAAAGCAAAATGTTGTGTCTACATTTGGTTTTTCTTTTACCAGTTCACTTGTCTATAACAAATTCCCCATTCAGCTCTTCCTAGATATTAAACTTAATTCCTTTCCCTCTGAGGATGCAGGAAGTCTCATTCTAGTCTTTGATAAATTTTCAATAATGCATGGGCTAAGGTGTAACCAGTACACCCATGTGTAAAAGAAAAGAAGTTCTGGAATATAGTTCAGAAAATTGAATGAGAAAGGTACAGAAATAAAATAGGCCGAATACTTGAATAGATGATAGGCAGTAGAGAAAGTCTGCAAAAAAGGCTTGCCTAGGATTCTCAGGACAGTTACATTTGGTAAATTTTTAAAATTCCTGCCTTGTTATCTTCAGAAGAACTTTGTTTATCATTATAGACTATCTATCTGTACTGGTGGAAATTAAGGAACAGATTAAATCTTTATAAATAATGTGCACTGTCCCTATATGTGAAGATCTTCCCTGGAAAAAATAAATTATAGTCTTCCTATTATAACACAAAACTTTTGTCACCTGTCCTACCATTTGTCCTCTAGCTTTCTCTAGACATTTTATTTGTGGGCTTTGCAGAAAGAATTTAGACTCAGTCAGAATCATTATGCAGTTGATCTTTATATGCAAATTTTAAAACAACAACTATCCCAAATGAATGATCAACTTTTTTTCTATCTTGGAGTCCACACCAACATTGGAACATGTAAAAGACACTCATACTTATTAAATGCCTAAAATACAGTATTAATCATTTTGCTTAATCATCACAACTGTGGATCAGAAAAACAAAGAAATTACAACCATTAGGGTGAGCACTTACATCCAGTGGGTTTTATTAGGTAACTTCTCTTTTACATACTCTGGATACTGTTCTATCTTAATTTTATCGTAAGAGTGTCCCAATTTCTTTTGCGGGATAAAAAATTGGATCATTTATTTGAAATGGTGGTACAGTTTTAAAATGTATAAATTGTGGTCTGGATGTATCTATCCATCCCATTATCTCTCTTGTGTAAGTCCACCTCTTCTCTACTGGGGTCCTCTCAATAAAGCAGGCATTTCACCAAAGTTTGACCCATTCAGACTCTGTTTGAACTTTATTTGCTTAAATTGCCAAAGAAGGCTGGCTAAGCCTCTGTATTAGGAGAAAATGAGGCAAACAGAAAAAAGTGTTTGAGAGAAGTCAGGGAAAAAGAGAGAAGGAAGATGCTAGTTGATTTGAATCTCAAGCAGAACCAGCTTTATGGGCATGCAACGGGGACAGTTACACAGGATTCTGAACTTAAAAGGGACTTGAACTTAAGGTTTAAGACTTGGTGGTCACGAACTTTAAATTACTAATTGTAAACAAGGCTTCTTGCTTTGGTCTCCAGGGCTAGCCTCTGATATCTCATGCCTACTATTATGTGAACTTCCTTAGTCATTTTCTCTGCTTTGTGGGAAAATATAAAGCCTTCCTGTGCTTCAGCTACTTTGAGTTGAGAATTGGTGAGTTGTAGTTGAAAGAGATTCGACAAATCTATCTCCGAATCTGCATTTTCTATCAGTCCTCAAGTTGTCATACCATTGACCTTTGATTATCTGTGAAGGATAAATTATTTTCTTATGAATGATTTATGACACAGTTTTAACACTAAATGTTGTTTTCCTGCCATCTGTCATGCTTTCAGCTAACTTCACAACATCAATTAGTCCATGGAATGAAAACAAATGTTAACAGCTTTGAAAAAAAATAGATAAGATACCCTTATAGCATATAGCAAAAACATGCCAGGGAAAGTTATAATTTAAGTTTTTAAAGTGATTTTCAGTTTTTAAATGGTTTTGATTAAAATGTATTACTGTAAGAAGACTTGTATTTTGAACAGAGCTAGTGGACCATTAATAGGTAAACCATCTAACTGGTAAGGGGTACATTTCCATATTTGAATATTTTGAAACAAATTAAAATAGTATCCCACTGCCATATAAAAACATGGTTTAGCTATATCTGAAATTCAATTTGTGATACTGGTCATTTTATGTTAGTAAAGATAAAGAGAATTAGATGACAGTCCATTTATGAACATAAAAAGAACTGAAGGGGTTGGATGCTGCTGTAGTAATACAGAACTCAAAAATAGGAATGATTTCAATGGAAAGAACAAAGATAAAAGGCTGGCATCGTCAACATGCATGAGTTCATATGTATTAATAAGATGAAAAATGTCCCTCACATTCTGAAATATTAGAATGCGGTCCTATCTTCCGAAACCTCGGTTTTGAAAGTTAGTTCCAACTGGAAGTACTATTTAATTTAAATAAAACATTTAGGCACAATTATTAAGTACGGAGAAATATATGTTTACTAAAAGTAAATAGACAATGTCTGAACATTAAGCTTTAACGGATATTTGATGGAGGGCTTACACAGGTTTCCATAGTCTTGTGGTTTTAGCTGTCAAAAAAATTCTGGACTAGAATGTCCTGGGAGTTTACCTTTCAAGAGGATTTCACCAGGGTCACCTAGAATTGTCCTTCCAGCATCCTCTATAGCTCTCATCATTTCTTCCTTTGCCAGATTAGTTTGTCCTTGTTCAAGACCACTATGCAGGAAATAAGTAAGGTGCAACTAACTTTTCTCTGTCATAGTGTAAATGAGGAGAGGATGTTTTATTTTGTTTATAACAGTTCACTGCCTCCTGTTAGTAAGAAGTGAAAGTTAAGTTTAGGGAGTCATATAACAGAGAGAGGTGAGAAAGAGTTATAGAAATAGCAAGACCTTAAAATGAATTCAGGATTTAGTAACCATCTGAAGGACAACAACAGATGGTAAGTTTAGAAGTGTACAAATATAATGGGAAGAGGTCAGATGAATTTCGATAGCAATTGCAGAAGAACTTCGTGATAGTTTTGAAGAATAAAGACAAGAAGAAAACCATATGGTGAGATGATAATTAGGCTAAAGCATTTGCCTTTAAGACAAGAAAAATCTTAGAAACGTATTTACGAAGACAGAACCTGAGGTAAAAGAAGAGATTTATTGGAAGAGAGAAGAGATGGCAATATAGGTTTAAATTACAATAACTTGAAGAGATTTTACAGCAAAATTAAAACTAGGAAAATGAAGGAAAGAAATATATCATAATTTAAATAATACACAACTATGAGTGAGGTTTTCTAATTATAGAAACAATAGAATAGCCTTGAGAAATTAAGAGTTCCCAAATAAATTATTAAAGCCAATCAAAAAGATCTAGCACTGAAAAGAAACTGAATGGATTCTCTATTTATTAAAATGAAGTTCTCTTCGTGAACAGGAAACTGTAAATGCAGTGCATTAAAGTGCAAAGAAAATTTTGCCTTGCAGGGGCCACTAGCTAAATGTATTCAAACCTTGCTGAACTCAGAGATCACTCCCTTCCCTAGGTTAGGCCTGCTTGTCCTTTCAAGGTCAACAGAAGTTTTCCTGATATCAAACAATTTGTTAAAAGGTTTTTCCCTGCCTTTTCTCCAGTGGAGGCAATATTGCCACATAGGTATTCAGCAGTTTCTGCTTGAGGGCTTTTTCCCTCTCATTCTTTGGATGCATTGCAGGTTTATGAAAGAGTAGCTGTATTTTAAGCTTGAGGCGTAAGTATACTATCAGATAACATTTTCTGAGCGAATTCTAAGGCAGGGCCTGCAGAATGTGTTGGAAGGAAGAGAGTGCAGTCAGAGGCTGAGAGAAGGAGGGTGGCTCAGCTCTGTGAGTGAACCAAGACAGAGTCTAGTCTGAGGCCAAAGCAATGGTGCAAGGAGAGCAGATTTGAGAGGTATTAAGGACATGGAATTGACAGGATTTAGAGAATGGAGTGAAATGGAGCAGGGTTCTGCTTAACTAACTCTAGAGGACTGTGTTACTTTTCACTGAGGTGAGCTTTTTGGGTGAGAGGCATAGGTAGAGAAAAAGATGTGGAATTCACTCTCTCACAGTTTAGATTTCAGATGTCTGTGAGAAAGTCTCTTTTTTTTTTCTCCTTTCCAATTCTGAATGCCAAATTTCTGATGAATGTTTTGGTTTACATTAATTAAATACTTTTTAAAAATTTATTCTGAAGGAACATCACATCGTAACATTATATAGGTTTAGATATGTATCATCATCAATCAACATTGATATAATACTTTCAAGTTCACGGCCAACAGTCCAGGTCTATCCTTTGTCATGTAATTGACTCCTCTTACCCAGTTCACCCACTCTTCTCCCCCTTCCTTTCTGGTAGCCACTAATTTGATTCTACAGACTAAACATGTATTTGATTTGATTCATTTGTTTGGGTTTTCTGTATACCACATATGAGTGAAATCAGATGATGTTTGCCTTTTTTCCTTCAGATTTGGTATGTTCTTGAAGTCAAAGTTACCAGTCCTTTAACACAGAAAAAAAAGATTCCCATTATGTGTTAATTAGTTCAATTCTTAGGCAACCTTATTTCATTCCTCTTTTGGGAGTGGTCCTCACCCTTCACAATTTACATCCTTAACTTCCTTGTAGCTTGTCAGAAAGTGAAGAGAAAAAGACTTTTCTGAATTTCTGTATGGAATACTGCGGAATGGTGGTGGCGCTGGCAAGAATTGGCAATTGGCAGTAAGACTGGAAAAGGTTCAGTTTTTTGTATGTTTAAGGAGGGAATATTCAAGGAGAATTGTGATTTCCAAAATGTCAGACCGAATGAGACTTTCGAGGAGCAGGAAAATTAGCAAAAATGTCTCCAGAGACTCTTTAAGGGGATGATAATAAATAGAAGATTGAGAAACACTGATTTAGATATCACTTCTTTTAATAAAAGCATTTGCTCTTTTTTTTTTTGCATATCCTTTTTTTCGCTATTGTTTGTTTTAATGTAATCTCATGTTGAACAACAGGTAAAAACGGTATTGGTTTAAATGCTCCCAGAGAGGGGGCCCAGAATTACATCATCGCTGATGTCTTTTACCTCATTTTCTGGGGTGGTCTTTGAAGAACTGGTATTTGAAATCTTGAAGCACTGAGCTCTTAGTTGGCTATCTGAGGAATACAATTTAACCTCTTCAGTTTGCAGACGAGTAAACTGAGGCAAGCTGGTAATGTTTCAGCATCTAATTGCCTGTTCATTTTATCGTTTTGAAGTCACACACAAAGGGAAAAGGAATCAGGCTTTCAAGTACTTTGAAGTTCACTGCACAGTGAGGTGAGACACCATCACGCTAGATGTGAAACAAAAGTCCACATAGAAATCAGGGAAAACGTTTTTATAGAGAGATGATGAGAGAAATAAGCGAGAAGAGATGTCCAGCAAGGATACAGTAATCAACAGAAACAAATGGAGACGTTATTAAGGATTGAGAATGAAGATCTGCCGGCATGAAGTTCTTTGGTGACTTGTGACCAGAATTTCAGGACAGTATGTGGGAAGAGACTGATTTCACAAAAAATTATAAATATTTCAGGTATATTGTAATAATGATGATATATTGTAGATTCTATAACCAGCAAAGAGTTAAGAATGTTAACATTGCTAACTATTGCAACTAATTCTACATTACCTCTTCATAACTGAATAGAAGCATCAATATGTTAATCACAGCAAATCGACAAAACAGTTTTAGTCTATTATATTAAGGTGGCTCAGGTAAAGAATGAGGATACAAAGAAAATAATGCACACAAATGGATGCCTTTCAAGAGAGACTTTGATAAAGACAAGTTCAATGTACACTGTATTTTATATAATTCCCAGGCTACAACGATTCATATGAATATAAAAAAAAAAGAGAAACATAAGATATACAGATGGTCAAAGGCACATGGAAAAATATTCCATATCTCTTGTCATTAGGAAATGCAAATCGAAACAACAATGAGCTATCACCTCATAAAGATGAGAATGACTATTATCCAAAAATCTGGAAAGAAGTGTTGGCGAGGATGTGAAGAAAAGGGAAACTTCATACACTGTTAGTGGGAGTGTAAATCGGTACAACCATTATGGAAAGCATTTTGGAAGAGTCCTCAAAAATTAAAAATAGAAATTTCAGATGTTCCTGTTATCTCACTTCCAAGTATTTATCTGAAAAACATAAAAATGTTAATTTACCCAAGATATATGCACCATCATATTTATTATACATTATCTACAATAGCCAGAAGTTGAAAACAACCTAGATGCCCATTGACAGATGAGTGAATAAAAGGAGACATGGTATAAATACACAATGGAACAACTCTGCTATTAAACAGATAAAAACCAGACATTTTTAACAACATGGGTGGACCTAGAGGGCATTATGCCTAATGAGACGAGTCAGGTGGAAAAAGACAGACACAGTATGATTTTACTCATATACGCTATATATAGGAAACTGTGGGGGTTTTTGGGTTGCTCAAAGAACCCACGGCAGAGTTAGACTAGTGAGAAAGCAGAGGTTTAATCAGAGGGTAAAGGGATGGAGCTGACCAAGGGAGGTTCAGACTCTGTGGGTTCAGGGTCGCTCCACATACCACACAGGTGCAGTGAGTAAGCAAGTTGGGGGTCCATTAGTAGGGAGCAGAGAGGATGGAGCCAGCCAAGGAAAGCTGAGACCCCCATTAGTGGGGAACAGAGGGAGAGAGAGGATGGAGCCAGCCAGGAGGCTATGACCCCATTAGTGGGGAGGCTGACTGGAGGCCTTGCCAGTGGCCTGAGTTTTTAAGGGAAAATCCCACATGGTGAGGAAGGGGGCTGGAGAGAGGAGTCTGCAGATCAGGTGTCAGTTCCTGATCGGACAAGGTGACATTGTCCTTTGAAGTTACTGGTGTTCTTCTTCAACTGATGTCATTCTTTTGTTTCTAGGTAAGGGTCTGTGCTGGTCACTACATGTCCCATGTGTCAAACTCGTCCATCGGCTTTCCTTATCGATCCGGATGCATCCACGACTGGGTGCTGGAGCCAGAGGCAATTCACTGTCCTGATAACTGAACTTTAATCCCTGATCTAAGGCTTGCTCTGGTGGGGGTTCTGACAGAAACCAAACACATAAATGAACCAACTAAAACAAAAATAGATTTTTAGTCAATACAGTCAAATTAGTGGTTACCAGAAAGGAAGGGGGAGGGGTGAACAAACTGGTAAAAGAGATTATTTATATGGTGAAGGTTATATTTGGACTGTTGGTGGCAAAATAATGTATTAATACAGATGTGAATTTACAATGATGCACAACTTAAATCTAAATAAAGTTATGATGCAATCAATGTTCTTTCAATAAACAAAAATGGTATGGTGGTGAGATAAAGACATAGATGAAAGAAAATCTGAAAGTCTTTATTGGGCATCATAGAATTCTTCTAGCTTAATTTATGTGTATTTTTAGCTTTGAGTGACATTGTTACCATTGGCTATTATCAGACAAATTATTCTCAAAGTGACTTGACAAATTATATTTGGGTTTTAGTAATTGTGCTTTAATATGAAGGAATTACTCTGTAATCTTATAACAGTCTTAATAATTACTTAATTCATTTTTGCTATTTATTTCAGATATTGGGAGTGAGATCTGGTAGTGACATGTAACACTTTCAACTGAACCTTAGTTAATGTGTCACACTAATAGGAGTATTCCTGTTCTCCTTTAAATGGCTCTATCATCTACAAACATGGGCAGATTAATTTTCTAATCAAAACATTCTGGGAAACTATTAAGCATGACATTAAACTGTGTTATATTAATTACATTCCCAATGAAGAATTTTGATCTGAATTTACAGCATAAGATTCTGGAGAAAACTTATCAGAGCATGATTGCTTAAATGCATTGTAAGAACAATGGCATATCCATAAAATAAGTTTGCTTTCATACTATCTTAAATCAACTCTGTTCTCTACAGAGATTCATTATTGTACACAATCTTCTTGACCTTGTTAAATAGAAATTAAAAAGAAAAAGATGTTAAAGCTTGAATGAGCGTGTACTATGGGAAAAGGAAGTATTTAACTCTGTTATGAACATTTGTCCACAATTAATATTTACTTTTTAATAGAATACTGCTCTCATTAAAGAAAAACAAATAGCCAAACAAAAGTAACGAGAAGTACACCAAAGTGGTGTTGGTGGGGTACTCATTTAGCAGCAGTCATTAAACATTTCTCTGTGAAGGGCCAGATACCAAAACACTTAAAATTTGCAGGCCATATAGTCTCTGTCCTAACTACTTTACTCAAAAGTTATAGAGCAAAAACAGCTATGGGCAATATGTAAAAGAATGTGTAGCCATAGCCAATAACAGTTTTTTAAAAATAAAAGCTAGACAGTTGATCAAAACTACAATGAGATACCACTTCATGTCCACTAGTATAGCTAGATGGAGGATGGTGAAATAGAGTATCCATTCTTGCTATATTGCAAAATGTTTAAGAAATATCTTTGTATGTTTATCTTTGGGCTTCTCCAGGGAGACAGCTAGGAGGGACTTTCTGGGTCACAGGTTTGTGGCTTTTCATCTTATTCAGTATTATCAAGTTGACACTCAAAGTGGCTATAAAAGTTTTATACTTCCGTCATCTATGTAGGAATTGCCATAGGTTTACATTTTGGCCAAAACTTGGTGACATGGTCATCCTAATATTTATCAATCTAAAATGCTATCACTTAAATTTGCTTATCATTTAAAAAAATATTTCTGATGTTGAATTGCTTCTCTTGATTTTCCTCTTATAGAGGTTTCCTGTATGAGAAACTCCTATAGTTCTTAAAGTGAAACCTCAGAAAGATTGCATTAGAAATGATCTGAATGTTAAGACTAAACAGAAATGATACAGGAAACATATTTCTGGAATAGTTTCTCTAAGCCTACCTTTTAATTCATTCAACTTTATCCCAGCCCTATACACTGAACCTGTTACAAGGTAGTATTTCCAAACTTATTGACTCAGTGGGTGTGTCATTTCCTTTTTGTTGGGGTGGGGGTTAGAACTAATGCATTGCAATTGCAAATCATTTCTAAGAAAAATACAGTGTTCTACGTAAAATTTGAAAATTAATTATAATCACTCCTGTTTATTTCTATTTTGTAACTTTTACCTGCCAAGGACAAATGAAAAGAGCAGCCCGTGACATCAGGTAGCTAGCTGATACTAGAGGTGGGTGTCAGTGTTGGTAGAAGTTAGCCTGACACTCATAGCAAGGTCATGTTGTTCTCTTGATGGACAAAAGCAACCTCACAGGACATCAATATCAGAGAAGGTCACTTTGTGACTATGATGAAGTGAGACAAAACAAGACCACTTCCAATTTTGTCTAAGCACAGACAATAAGGTCAATGTGCAAATCACAAAAAACAAGTACCTCTCTTATTTGCATACTGTGAATGACTGCTACTTCTTTGCCAGTTACAGCTTTAGCTTTACTCTTTAGTCTGCCATCCTTCTGAGATGATTTATTAAGACACCCAGTCACTGAACTGCTTCAGTTCCTGACAGCCCCCAAATCAAGAGCAATCCTTCCCATTTGCTTCTGCGGAATCAGTCCCAAATCACTTAGTCAAAATCAAGTCTTTCTAACACCTTTTTACTGAGATATCCCTTAGTTCCCATAGCACATATTCTCCCTCCCAAGAGTACTAAACTCCACTTGTTCAGTTGAAGGTGTTGACTTGTCTGTGTGAGAGGAGCTGTGAGAGACATTTTTAGAAGTTTTGCAGAAGCTCTCATGTAAGCCTGACAATACATCTATTTGGTAGGTATTATTTATCCCCTTTTGCAGAAGAGGCAAAAAGTTAGACATCATCTCCAACATCATCTCCATAGTGGGTAACAGGAATAAAACTTGCATCTGGGTTTAATGATTATTAAGATATAAGGAACTACTTGCAGTTTTCCTGGACTTTCTGCTAAACATTAGATGCTCTTTGTAGAGACTAACACAGAAAGTCTGGATTAATAAAAAAAAAAAGAAACGTTAAAAAAAAAATTTCAAAACAACAACAAACCTGCCCCTCCCTGTAACATGAAGAGTTATTTGGAACTAGGGCCTGTTTTGTAAACCTCTCTGCTAAACTCAGACTTCCTAGAGTTGTTTATAGTACCCAGATCAGTACTGCATGTTTTCCAGTCTTGGTTCATATCACATCCATTTAGTCAGAGGAAATAGACGAAAGAAAACAGACGACTTGTAAAGAAGCATACTGATGTGATAAAATTGCTTTAGTCTTGTAGCTTGACCTTGGGTATACACAACTCTTTTCATGCTTTCACTTCGAAGTCCTTTATTATGTGCTTGGAAAGTTTTATCAACTCCACTCCTGACTTCTGATGTCCTTGCTCCAGCCTTTTTTTTTTATTCAATATCCTGCTACTCTTTTCCGATTAAAGACAATGTATGTTATCTTTCCTTTCATCTTTGTAGATCCTGTCCCTCAGATTTAATATCTCCCCTTTTCATATACAGCCAACTTTAAAATAACTGCTATAACATTCACATTAGTTTGTGAACCACATTAGCCTGTGAGCTCCTTAACCGTGTGCCTTTGGCTCCGCGATTTCACATTGCAGCGGTGCTCAAAAGGTGATGCAAAGCAGGTCTCGCCTGCCCTCCTGTTCCCCAAATTACAAATAAACCCGGGGAAACGCTCTCCTGTAGCTTTTTGGAGCTTTCCTAAACCGATTCCGTGCTGTACCCTTAAGGCAAGGCGCCTAGACCGCCAGATGATTTAAGTGGAGAAAGGAAAGGAAGGTATAGCCAATCACGTTCCGTTATGCCCGGAAGGGGCAGCTCCGGGGAGCGTCTTTGACCAGGAGGCACAGGATTGGCGAGTCCCGGGCGATACGCTTTGGCGGGAGTTTTTGGATGTGTTGGCTGCGGCCGGGGCTGCAGCGGTTGGGCAGAACCGTGCGGGTGGAAGCTGGAAGGCGAGTGCACTGCGGATCCCAGAGCGCACAGCGTGTGACTGGCCGAGAGGCCGCCTCTAACCGCTCTCGGTAGCTGAAGGGAAGGATGGATCGACACCGGCAGAAGCGGCACCACCCAACGCAGGGCTCCGCTGCCGGGGCCCCCTACCCCTCCGCCTCGCTCCGCGGCTGCGGGGAAAGCAAGGTGCAGCGCAAGAAGGGTCCACAGCACCCACAGCCGCCCGGCGGCGCGGAGGAGCCGGGGGAGAAACGCCTCAAGTTTGTAAGTTTCACCTGGAACTGGGTGGGGTGGCGCAGCTCCCGCCTTTGCTACCCGCTGCGTTTCAGGTCTGCGGATCTCTCAGTTTCGGTCTTAAACCTGACAGTTGACTGTAGAGGGTTTGGGAGCTGAATTATGTTTTAAATTTCCAGAGCTGCCAATCTTTCCATAGATTGACCAGGGCTAGGTTTAATTCTGTTTGGATCCCACAATTACACTGATAGTGTTGCCCACATTTTCTAAGGCTGATGTAAAAAGCTGCCAGATGATTATGTATTGACGTCATCTAGGTGGACGTGGTATTTTTAGAACTGTAACTTTCCCTTCCCTTTAGTTTCTGAGGGTCTGAGACACAACTTCCACGTGATCGGCTTTTTTTTTTTTTTTTTTCCCTGCTTACTGTTTTAATCCAAGAAGAACTTTTAGAGTTATTTCTCAAGTCAGAACAGTTCGTTTTAAAATTTGGCGGGCCATGTGATCACTGCCTAGGAATGTTTTGTTTAGATTGGGAAGAAGTCTTAAGTATTTGAGATGTGCTATTCCGGTTTCCCTTTTTCATTTTAACACTTAAGAAAAGTCATGATTAGTGCCTTGTAAATCTTTTTTGTTGGTATGATTTGGTGAACGAATAGGCAGTGATGATTGTTTTGTTGTGTATGTATGAATTACATACTGATAGATAGGGGTGAGTCCAACAGAACTGAAAATTTAATACTGTCTGTTTTATCTACAAGTATGAAAAAACATTTTTTAGTCACAGGTGAAATTTTAAGGTACAGCGTGTGCGTTCTATGAGCGATGAAAACCATTCACAATTATGTCAGGACATGCAAATTAGGGGACAAAGACTTGTAGAGGATGAATGAGTTTCTAAGTTCTAAGTTAGTTAATAATGACAGTTGAATAAAATTGAGAGTAGAGCTGAAAATAAAGGACAACATGGATTAATTGAAAACAGAACTAAACTAATATTTAAATTTAATTACATAGAAGGTATATATGTGTGTGTGTATGTATAGATAGTGATTTGGGTGTTAGTTTCTGTCATGGTTTTCATTTCTTAGCTATGTTAGAAGAGTCATTGTAAAGATCAAAGACTTCTAACGTATTACTTTTAAGTTCTACCTTATAATCACATCTAAAATATTGTGTTTGATTTTAGATAGGGGTCTGATTTGAGTCACGGCTTCATAGTTTAGAAGTAGCGTGGAACTTTTGCAATATAATTTAGATAGTTGCTTACATGGTAATTTCTTTACCTGTCATTTCCAATTCACTGATTCTTTAATCAGTTATATCTAATCTGGTCACACCTGGTAGTTTCTTATTTCTTATTCAATTATTTCTTAGACTTTTCCTACTTGACTCTTCTTATTCCTTTTTTGCCAGTTCTGCTATGTAATCTTTGGACTGTCTCTTCCCTTCTGCTTTGATCTTTGTAAGCTCATTGCTTTATCTTAACCTATCTTCCAGGATACCTGAGGATACTTTTCTGTGGAGGAGATTTGAGTCTATTTCCACCAGGAGCTTGTAGGTGCTGCTTATTCGGGATCACCTCCCCACTGAACTGGAGTTCGAGCTTAGCTCTAACTCTGATCCTGGGCCACAACTTATTTTCCCCATCTAAAGGCCACCTTCTAGGCAGCTATTTCCTGTCTGCCAACTTCTCCCTGCTCTCAGTCCCACCCCAGTAATTCTTGTTTATGGAGTGGAGGGTGTTCTTCAGAGACCATTCCTTCCTCAATGCCTTAAAAAATGATTGTTCTATAATTTAGTCTGCTTTACTGCCAGATGTCTTTTCTTGGCTTTCTCTTGATTTGGTGTGGAGTGAATTTAGCTTGTATCTCTTCAGGTCACTTAGTCAGTAGGTCACGGAGTTGCCTAGGGCAGCTGCTTTTGACTGAAGAGGTAATAAAGTGGGTGATGTGACAGGATTAGGGAGAGTATAGGTGTTTGATGCTTTGCACACTCTGAAGCTTCACACTGTAAGAGAACTTAAGTGGTGAATTGACACTTGTTTCTGTCTTAGTTTAAGAAGTCAGAAACTTGGGTAAGCACTGAAATCCTGTTTTATTTTGTGCCCTAATAAAGCAGAGAAGTGTTTGTTTTCTACTGAAAATAGAGATTTGGGCCTCAAGTTACCTTTTTTCTTTTTTTTTTTTTTTAGCATTTTGTAAAAAACACTTTTATTGAAGTATAATAGGCCTATTTTAAATTGCACATATTTCATGTATATAGTTTGATAAATTTGGACTTATGTCTATACCTATGACATGAACATACTCATCATTCCCCAAAGTTTTCTCATACCCCTTTTAGACCACTCCATAGGCAGCTGTTATCTGCTTTCTGTCCCTAGAGAGTAAATCGTATGTTCTAGAACTGTATGCAAATATAATCAGTTTGTATTCTTTTTCATCTGACTTCTTTCACTCAGTGTAGAGTTTTATCCATGTCATAGTGTGTTTTAATAGTTCCTCTTTTTTTTTTATTGCCAGTAGGATTCCATTGTGTGTGGATTTGCTGTGGTCAACCACATAACAGTGTTTTGGTCAATGACGGTCTGCATTTATGATAGTGGTTCCTATATATAACCTAGGTGTATAGTAGGTTTGTGTAAGTTACACTGACATTCACACGAGATCAAGATTGCTTGAGGACAGATTTCTTAGAACCTATCCCTAGAAGTGATGCATGACTGTATAGAGTTTGTTTATCCGTTTATCCATTGATAGACATTTGGGTTGTTCCAGTTTTTGGCTATTAAAAATAAAGCTGTTATGAAAATTTTTGTATAGGCATTTGTATAGACACAAGCCCTCATTTCCCTAGGTAGGAATAGAATGTTGGATCATATGGTAGATAAAGTGATGGTTCCTTTTTACACTTCTCTCAGCAGTGTTCTGCTAATACTTAATATGGTGAATCTCTTTAATTTTAGACATTCTGGTAGATGTGTAGTAGTATCTTACTGTTGTTTAATTGAAACTTCCCGAGTGACCAAAAATATTGAGCATCTTTTCTTGTGCTAATTTGATTTATGTATTATCTTCTTTGGTGAAATATCTGTTTTCCTCCCACTTTTGAATTTGGGCATTTGTTGTCTTTTCATTGAGTTTTGACAGTTGTTTTTATATATGTCCTGAAAAGAAGTCCTTTAGCAGATACATGATTTGCAAATATCTTCTCCCAGTTTGTAGTGTGCCTTCTCAGTGACTTAACAGTGTCTTGTGCAGTGCAGTAGTTTTGATGGAGCCCAGTTCACCTTCCTCCAGGTTGGTAGTTTAGAACAGCTCCTCATAGCTATTTGTGAATACTAGCAATTAGTGTATTGTAAATGCATGATAACTTGGCTACACAATAAAACAACTGCTTTGAGGCTGTTTGTGAATTGATGTCATCAGATAGCATGACAAGATTGCATATTGAGATGCTGGAGAGAGCTACTGGAGGACACAAATAGGACATGGGCAAGACAAGGCAGATGAAGACTTTGTGAAGGTAGACAGAATTCAGTGGAATCTTTAAACTTGCTACTTGCCCTAGGTTACACCTTCAGTATGTTCCCCTCCTAGAACAAAACAAAACAGAAGAATCATCTTACTCATTGTAAAAAGTTTTTCAGTGATACTGGGCAAATAATTCCCAATCTCCACTGCTTTTAGAAACACATGGTGCACACAGTGGTGGCCAGATTCTGAATGATAGCAGGGCATGTTCCCTTATTTCTGGCTCTTGAGAGATTTTTCAGCCTGACCAGTAATATCTATATGTCTGCTGTGTTTTGAGCATTGTTAGTATTAACATTTGACCTTTATGAGTGACCCAAGCATTGTTCTAGGTGTTTTATAAATATCAACTCACTTTAATCCGATAATAAGTATATGAGGTAGGTTGTGTTATTAGCCTTGTTTGCTAGATGGGGAAAATAGAGGTACAGAGGTTACATTGCCTTAGGTCACAGTTTGCAGTTGTGGAGACCGAGCTTCGAAACTAGGTACTCTTTCCCCATGTGCATACATCCTGAGTCACTGTTCTGTATTGCTCTTCCATGCTATTGAGAATTTTAATCTTTACTAAGTCTTTTCTCATTCAGGAACCATTAACACTAGATAGTAATGTCTTTAATGAATATAGAATTAGTGACTTCCTGATTATTGGCATGTTGTGAGATGGAAAGAGGTATTAGGTTGGAAAACTTAGCTTATGTAATGGGAACTTCAGTTGAAATCAGGGTAGGTTTGAAAAGATTATTGTTTAACTGCTTTGGATTTATTTGAAGGCAGATGTAGTAGGCTTAAATAAGGACCCTCGCCAAAAAAAAAAAGATATTCATGTCTTAATCCCTGGAAACTGTGAACATTACCTTTTATGGCAAAAGAGGACATTATAGCTTTGATTAAATTAAAATTTTTGTGATGGGAAGATTATTCTGGATTAAAAAAAAATTAAAGGCAGGCAGGAATGAAGGCAAGCAGAGGGAGGCAGGCAGGAAGAGAGAGGAAGAGGAAGCTTTTTATTTTATTTAATTGTTCATCTTGGTTTTCTTCCTGGCCCTGGGTCCTTGGGATGTATATGGACTGTGCAGGCAGACTTACCAGTTGAGCCTCCAGGGAGTGCTTTTTTTTTTTTTAAAGAGAGGGGAGGGGAGGAGAAGAAGAAGCATTTTTATGTATTTATTTGTTTTATTATCCCCTCTATAGTCCTCTGCCCCTGTCCTTGGGTTTTACATGGTCTACACCCCAGCTATCTTACCTACCCTAGCCCCTATCCTGGATTTTTAGGGTGGTCCCTAAACGCAAATATGTCAGTCCTTTTAAGAGAGAGGGAGAGGGCAAGAGGAGAAGCTGATGTGACCACAGGACAGATTGGTGACACAGCCTTAAGCCAAAGGATGCTGGCAACCATCAGAAGCTGTAAGAGGCAAGGAGTCCTCCTCTTGAACTTCCAGAGAGAGAGAGAACAGCCCTAATGGCACCTTGATTTCAGCTCATTGAAACAGGTTTCTGGCCTCCAGAACTGAAAGCAGATACATTTCTGTTGTTTAAGCATCAGGTTTGTGGTAATTTGTTATGCAACTGTAGGAAATGTATGCAGTAGGTAAACCTATGAGTATCACATTGAAAAATTTATTTCACAGTTGATAAATATATGTGTTAGAAGAACCAGCAGATTCATTTAAATCTCTTCTTTCTGGGATCATTTTATTTTGGAAGGTTTGTGATTTGGGGAGGATATAAAAAACAACTACATTTTGCTTCTCTGGAATATCAACTAGAACCTGCATTCATGTTGGTCTGTTAAGTCATTTTCATAGTTGCTAGTAAGTTGAGAAAAGATGGAAGTGAGTATTTGCTCAGTTTTGAATTTATTTCTTCATTGAATTGGCAACTAAAGTGGTGCTTTCAGTCGTCCTAGAGTTAGCCTGTTAGGATTTGGAGGCAGTATTCTAAGTCGATGATATTTGTACCTGGGATTTATTCATGTCAAAATTCTACCTAACTCATTAGATATTGAAACAAGATAATTGTTTTATTTTGGCCACTTTTCTAGGAAATTTGCTCTGAATTGTCCTAGCCTTTCTTTTCTATCCTTCCTAACACTTTGCTAGTAAAGTATGTTTTTTTTTTCTTTTTGTTAATGTATGATTTATAGAATGAAACAATGTATCAGGTAGTTTTTAGGGAGTACATTTAGCTGCTAAAAGAGAGATATATGGCATTTAATATTTTTGGATCACTCTAGATCTTTTCTTCATGGGTGAAAAGAAGTGGGAGTAGGGATGATTGTCTCAGATTTAGAGCAAGACTTAATTGCTTTTTTTCAAAGACTCGTCTCTTTAATTATGAAGCAGCAACCTGACATACATTTATTATACTGTGAAGCCTTGCATCTCATCTAGTCTGTCTTGTAGCAATCACTTCTGAACAGATGTTACCTGAAATACCTTTGTGCAGTTGGTAAAATGCTAAAATTTGTCATACTTTTATTATTGTTGTCTTGAATTAACTCTACTTTATGGCATAACTTTATTGCTGTGTCCTAGAATCTTTATATATTTATTGCCTTATAAATTGGATTTAAAATTGGCTTTTTATATAGAATGTAAATTAACATGTGTATAACTTGTTTATGCTTGCAGATAATACAAGAGAAAACTGCTAGGTATTACACTAATGTAATTGTCTTTAACTCAGCACATAGTATCCTCCAAGCTAGGAATGAAATGACAGCTAAAGAATATGCTTACCCTCACATTCTGTTTGTTTATACCAGAAATTAATTTGACTTTTAGATCTATAAAATATAGATTAAGCATAACCTTTTACTTCATAGGATATTAAGGATCAAAGGATGAGCTTTCTTTGAACAGGATCTACAAAGGTAACTTTTCTCCATAGCAGTAGGGTAGCATTGAAATATCTTACGATTGGGAGTAATTTTCTCAATTAGCAAAAAAAAATAATCATTATTAACTTTGAGGAAAATTTAAGAGTTTCAATAAATTAAGTCTTATTGCTGGAATAGTTAAGTTTCTAGCTAATTCATGAAAACTATTTGGAAATGCTTGTCAGATTTTTCTTCTTCAAAAGCTCCATTGTTGTTCTTCCTTAAAAAAACTTTTTTAGAAGAGGCTTCATGGGTACTATTTATGAACAAGGACTTGTATGTACCACTTTTCGGATTTGATCCTAACTATGTCACATAGTAGCTGTGCAAATTTGGAGGAGATACTTAACCTCTCACTCAGCCTCTGTTTCCTTATGTGTAAAATGGGGTTGTTGGGAAAAGTAAAAGTTAATTGCAGTGGACCCAGAACTGTACCTGGCTCATTATAGTCTCTGTGTAAATATTTGCTATTCAGTGAATTGTTGTTGTTTATCAGTGGTAGTAATAACAGCAGTACAATTTTCGTATAGATTTTTAGGGTACTGAGGATATTACATTGGATATTTGAATAATTTCCTTCTGCTGGAAAACAAAAAACAAAAAACAAAAAAACCAACTTGATTGGGCCAGACTTTTTCCTCATCATGTGCCAAGGGAGCATAATTTTCTCAGATCAGATCTCGAGTTCTGAGTCTGATGGTTGAATTGAATGGGCAGAGGAAATTTCTGAAATTTTCTGAGTGGGGGATGCTCTTTGTAAAATGAGGCTCATACAACTTATGAAACTTTAAAACATTTTAAACAAGTGAAACAACACAAAGACATCTACAAAGAAAACAACCTCAAAGTTAGAAAAAAAAAATCTTGTTATACTGTGTTGACTGGAAAGATAACATAGTGTTATTTATGCATGGGTATAAAACTAAGCGTAGCTCTTTATACTGATGGCTCTTTTACAACTATAACCATCAAAACTGATTTATATATAAAACCCAGACAAAACTATAAACCAGTAAATTTCCTATGAACAACATCATTAATTGAATATAATTGATGGTGTTTTGCTGAAATTAAATCATCACTATTGGATTTAATAGAAAGATATGTGTGTGGTTTGTTATTTTCATTTTTGTCAATTTGACTCCTGGATGGAATTGAAATCCCACAGGCTAAGAACACTATATATAGAATGATAAATCCAAAGACTCAGCTTGGCAGTGTTGGTAGAGGCCTGCTGTTGGCTATCCCTGTCTTTTTTTTAAAACAAAGTCATGACTTTATAAACCTGTTTGTGATAAAAAAAAACAAAAATAAATGTTTTTCTATAAATTGTATGAAATGATTGGAAAAGAAGAGAAAGAATTGGAGCAAATACCATTAGAATCTATATATTTATTTTTGTCTTAAAAATGTAACTTTTCACAACTGTGAGTACATGGTTCCTTGACTAGCCACATTCTGAAATAATAAACAGGCTTTTGAAACGGAATTCTTCCTAAGTGAATAAACTTGTGAAAACGTATGTGTTACAATGTTGATATCGCTTGGCCTTTTTCTGACACCATGTTGGTAGGATATAGACATGCAGGTGTGGTCACCAAAGGCCATGATGGAACATGATTGTAGAGTGGTCATTCATATTGCGCAGAGTATGCCAATTTTACTTTTAATGTTTAATATAATCTGGGAAAAATACACAAATTGAAGATGTGGTACACTTTATTTACACAATGGAAAATTATTCATCCATAAGAAAGAAGGTTAACCCTGCCATTTTCAGCAGCATGAATCAACCTTGAGGGTATTATGCTTTGGGAGTTTGAGAGTATGTGGAAGGGCATTTCCTCAGTTTGAGGAACCCATAGATAACTTAAGACTTCAGGAGAGTACTTGAACCTGGCAAAAGCTTTTTGCCTTTAGTCCTTTTTCTAGGGCTGAGCTAAAAGTGATTAGCAAATATTTATCAGTAGTGAAGAATGCATGTGGTGTACTTTAAAACAATTGTAAATAGTTGTATAAGGGTAAATATTTCTTTTGCAATCTTTTAAAAAAATCTTGCCATATAAAAGAGGTATAGAATACCATGTACTCATCAATAAGCTTCAGAAATGAAACATCATAAATCCTACTGTGAAATGTCTTATTTTCTCCTTTTCTGTGTGTATCTTCTTACAATCTTTGCTCTTCATTACTTTGGGGGGATGGTAAGGACTTAGAGTTTTTTTTGTTAAACATTTTAATTTTAATTAGTGTTTTTTTCGGAGGGAGAGTTCCAATTTATATCTCTTTTCCAAAAAAAATTGAGTTAATATCCAGTAGTTTCTAATCTCTCCATCTTTGAGCATTTTAGCATATCTTAAATACTAAAAATGAAGGGAAGGGAGACTAAGGTTTAATGTGTTAAATCTGTACTGAGGGCATTCTTTCTGTTGAGGAACTTATATAAATCCAAGTAGCTATGGTCCAAGTCAGACCTTTATGCGTTATGACTGAACACAAGTTCTGCTCTCTCCAAATAAATTATTGCTAATTCTAGGTCATTCTAAAAGTTAAAAACAAGTGCATGCTGCTTTTGGAGTTATGGTGTAGGATTTCTTGAAATTCTTGTTACATTGATTAGACTAATTGTAAGATCCAAAATACTGCATTTATTTGGCTAATTTTATTATGCGATATGTTTCCATGATGTGGGGAGTTTATCCTGTAATTGCTGCATTTTCCTGAGTTGGGTTGTTTATTTGAGATTCATAAAATGAAACTTTGTAGCATTTAGTTTTTAACCAGGATTTGCAAATTGGTGACATTAATTATGGACTGTACTATAGCATTAAACTGTTTTTGTTTATTAAAACCTTGGATCGAATGCAAGTCATAATGACTATTGCAATTCATTTCTAATGAAAAATTTGACAGCCTGAGAAATGAACATGAAAAATAGAATGCACATAATCTACTTTCAGAAATTCAATGCAACAGTTTCATTTCTTTATAAAAGGTGACGGTCTCCAATTAAAACCATGTTTTAACTTCATCAGCATCTCTTCTGAGAGTATTATTTTGTTTTTATTTATAATTATCTTGAACCTGCTTTTACTTACTTTATGTGTGTGTCTCTAAGCTTTTCAAAACCATTTTCTCTCTTGGTGGTACCTGGTCCAGGCTTGAGCTAGGAATGTGAATGCTTGGCCAATTAAAAATCTGTGCAAAATTACTCTGTTGCTTTACTCTGCTTGGTTCATTAATCTATTCATGATTGACTTAAATTTAAATGTTCTTGATATACCTTGTCTATTTCTTTTAATAAAATATTTTAGTGGTGGTGGACAAGGCATGCGAGACCGCTAGAAACATTTTTGGGTCACGGGACAACTGAAGTTTGCAACTCAAACTACTTCTAGGGTCTGGCAATGTGACTTAGAGCTCTGACCTTAACTGATACCTGTGTTCAGGGACCTTGTTAATTGGAGTGGGGCATATACCAAGAGTGAGGCTTTGGTCTCTGGACATATTGCCCTTCTTTCTCTTTCATTTATACATCTAGACCCTTGACCTTGCTTCTCTCCCTTTTATTCCCTTATCAGTCTGCTGCTGACAACATTTGCTCCACACCAAACCGCTGTTCCGCAAAGTAACCCTGGACCTCCTTTTGAACTAGAATGCCTTCAGATTTCTCACCTCCCCTAACCTCACATAAGATAGAATGTGAATAAGTAGTAGAACCTTTGGCCTCTTGTCCAGTTGCCTCAGATCTCCAGTTCTGGAGGCACCTCCACAGTCTTCTCTATGACTGATGAGGCTGCAGGGTGCTGGTGGAAGCCCCTCGCAGGTGCCAAATGATGCCATTAGACACTGGGTTTTTATGGGCCCACTGATAACTGAGTCCTCAAACCTGCTAATTAATGATCAGCACAATGGCTCCTCTTATTTAGCTGTCAGTGGGTTGGGCACGGTTTTAATCACTTCATCCTCACACAGTGCTTCAAAGTAGGTACCCTCACCATCTTTGTGTACATGATGAAACTAAGGTAAGGAGACAGATTTAGGAACTTTGAGGTGTGGGATCTGGGAATAGAGAATGATGGATGTGAACACAGCCAGTTTAGCTCAGAGCTCTGACTTTGAATCAGCTCTTCAGTCAGGTCACTTCCTTTTCCATTTCTCTCAGCTTTATGCTAAACTTTGATCACTCTCTTTAAATTCTCTGTGGGTCTGATTCCTTTTTGTTGTAAATAGTTTCTTAATTTGAAAAAATAACGTGTGTACCTCTTAAGAAGCACAACCGTGGAAAAGTACAGAGTGAAGTTCACAGTTCATCTTTTTCATCCCAGATCACGAATCCAGGTTTTCCCTTGTACAAAGGTTATGATGACTTTTATGATTTTCTTTTATAGTCTTTAGTGATATTCCATGTGTATGTGTAGAGTATCCCCTTTCTACCCACACGGGAACATACCTCAGCATTTACTTAAAGGATCTTAGGTAGTTTACCCCTGGCTCTTAGCACTCACCTTGACACTTTCTTCAGAGAGCAAATGCAGGACATTATGTGTACTGCCTCAGTTTTCTCCTACTGCAGTTTTAATCTGTATCTGCAAGTATTCTTCAGCCTTTCTCCACCTACCAGTGACCACAGGAGAAATGTCTGTTTCCTGTTGAAAAATAATCCCTTTACCACTGTTCTTGAACCAGCCCCATTCTGTAAGAAATATTTGAGTTTTCCCAGGCTCCATCCTCTAAGAATGCTCAGATGCCCTCTATTATAAAAGGAAATAGCAGAAGCAAGATCAAACTACTCCCCTCCCTAATTTTCTCATGACTTTTTTGCCCTTGCTGAATTCCATGTTCACTTTCTTTTCCATATAACCAAATTCTGTGAATTGTTTCTATTCATGCAGTAAATATTTGAATACTCTTTATGTCAGGCGTAGCACAAGTGGATACAATTTGGTCCTTGACTTTAAGAGGCTCACATTCAGTTTGGCATGGAGAATGAGATGTGAACCAGTAAGATGTGAACCAGTAAGTATGAAGTGGTACTGCTGCGTCTATGTTGTGTAATCTTTAAGAATGCGGACTCTGGAGTTAACCTGGGTTTAAGTCTTGGCTCTGCACTGATAACTGTGTGACCTTGGAAAATTAACTTTTTTTTTTTTTTCATTTATGAAGTGAGAAAAGTAGGACTATGTTGTAAGTTAGATATGATGATTCAGTGTGTCATATGGGGGTTAACACATAAGTACTAAACAGTTCTTAGTTTGTTGCTGCTATTATGATAGCATTGATAAGGGGTCACGGGCCTTCATAGAGGAGGACTCGGTCACCTCCCATTGGTTCCTCTACCTGGCCTTTGCTTCTGTCATTCCGATGAAATTGATTTGGCAGATCAACAATCACCAACCCAGTCACTGATTTTCAAGCTTCATTATACTTGATTTCTTCACAGTATTAGCCCTGACTTCTCATTTCTTGAAACCTTTGCTAGAACATATTCTTCTTTTCTGATCTTTGCTCATCCCTCTTCCTTATTCTTTTCAATTCGTTTTCCCAACTACTGTTTCTTTGATTTCTTCAGCTTTTACTACTGGCTAGATCTCTATTTTTCAACAACTTTCAGTGATGGTGGGAATATTCTGTTTTGCTGTGTCCAACTTGGTAGTCACTAGCTGCATGTGTCTGATGCTCCCAGAGTGGACTTTTTAAATTTGATTTAAGTTGAATTTGGAGCCTTATGTGCCATAAGCCATGTGTGGCTATGGACAGACTTTGGCCTACATTCATGTTTATAGGGGCTGTCTGAGATCCTGGGATTCTTCACCTGTACATCATAGTGCCTTCCAATGATGTGACCATTTTACTCATGCTGGAAAATATGCACCTCTTATTCTAGCAGAGATACACTTTCATAGCCTTAGGAGCTACTCTCGATCGTTTCATGAGCAATGCAACATTGGCAGTGGCAGAAATAGGAATGGTGGTTGTCAAGAAGACAAGAGATAACAAGTATGGGCATAGGTGTGGAGAAAAGGGGCTACTTCTGAACTGTTGGTAGGACTGTAAATTGGTTTAACTGCTATGGAAATTAGTTTGGAGTTTGCTTTTTTCAAAAAATTAAAAATAGAATCATCATATGTTCCATCAATTCTACTTCTGGATATTTATCCAAGAGAATTGAAATCAGGGTATCAGAAAGACAAATGCATTCCGATGTTTATTGCAGTACTATTCATGAGATCCAAGATATGGAAACAAACTAAATATCTGTCTTCAGATGAATAGATAAAGAGGATGTGGCATACTGTGTATATAATGAATATATTCAGCCGCAAAAAGGACATCCTGCCATTTGTAACAAGATGGATAGAACTTGAGGGCATTATGCTTAGTGAGGTGAGCCAGGCAGAGAAAGACAAATATTATATAATATCTTATATAATATTATATGTAATATGTAATATGTAATATATGTAATATGTAAATTACGTCTTAATTAGAAAGCGAAACAAGCATGGGAGAATGGTACTCATATCTTTATATGATCCGCAATCCTTTGTAATTTGCACTGTTTTTGAGATAGTTGGGTACCATCCCATGCGTCGGGCAAGCCCCTTTGACTTGCTTTATTGTGTGCGTGAATGGTGCATAATCAACCTGAAAGTATGTACTTGTAGAAATCCTTTCAGATACACGGGTTATTACTCCAGAGTCATGGAGAAGTCTTCTTTGGTGTTGCTGGAAGATTGCCAAGGGCAGTTTAGACTGCAGGTGCTTGAATTTACCGTTTGCCTACAGAACTTGGTATGTTCCAAACCTAATCTGTGACACAGAATGTTATGTTTTGGAATTTCGTTGTGTCATCATATGATGAGGTGTGTTCAATCCTCTTAGATACTACTCTGTTTAATCCTGTTTAAGGATTTATTTCTCCACATTTTCCAAATTCCCATGTCACAAACAACAGTAAAGTGGGGAACCTGTGTATTTCAGTGTGTGTAGCCTTGGCAGGACAGACACATAATCACCAAAAAGGGAAAATAAGTGACCCAGGTTATTTATTTTTCCTTTAGAACTTATGGTATTGCAAACTTCAGAGCAGTTGCCATGTTTTATGGGTCTTATATGCCAGACCTAACATGGTGTCTTGTTAGCTTAGATGTTCAATAACTATATCCTACTTGATTAACATTTCTGAAAGAAATGTAACCCACATTTTATGCACAGTACTGGGATTACATATGTGAGCTGGAATTGTGCTCATTTTCTCCCTATTTTGGATGTGAACTTTGTAAACAAACAATTATCTTTTTGACTCATTTTAAGTGATGAACCAATTTGGAAGGTAGTAATAAAAAGTAATCAAATTATGCAAGACTACTCAGTGGTGATTTAATTATCTAAAACTATCAATTATTAAAAAGTGAAATTTTATTTAATTGGTTATTGCCCTGTAATTTTTGACTTGATTTTTTTTTTTTTGTGTGTGTCGTTTTGTTTTTTGCTTTTTTTATATGCTGTATTAGAGTGTGAACATTTTGGGAACTTGTATTTTAGTCTGATTGGGAGGGCATGGTTTATGTGGTATGTTCTGAAGTTTAAATTAAGGGAAAACCCCATTTATTACATTTCTGTTATACACTTTGGACCACAACTTTACAAACTGAAGCGGGGGACTCTAGTAAAACATTTTTAATAGTATTAGCCAACATACAGACTGCTTACCCCTCCCCAGGTTCCTTATACTCATTCACCTGAACTTTTAAGATATGACTTTGTGGAGTCTTTGTTATAACACTTATAATCATCCAATTGTAATTATGCTAATTTTTCTTAAGATTTCATTTGAAATAGCTTTGCCCCATAAGTAACCATGAAACTTCATTATTTTCTGCTGGGTGTCTTCTTCCCTAGATTTGTTCGCTTGCAGCAGCAGGAACGAGGGAAGGAAAGGGAAGGGAAGGGATGTAGTTTGGGTTTTGGGGTTACAGTGACAGGGTTCCATCCCAGCCTGACCACTCATCAACTCTGGCAAACCACCTCTGTGACACTCAATTTCCTAATCTCTAAGTCGGGAATCATGGCTAATTTATAGGGTTGTTGGACTAATTAGTAATTTTGGTAAGTAACTGCTGAGTAAGTGGTGGTAGTAATGATGATGAGGCAGGCTATCTCATCTGGGTACCTAGGGACCTGTTTTACAATCTTGGCTTCTGTTTCAGTCAAGCCTTATTTGACTTAAAGGAATAGATCCCATACAATAGCTCTTAACTTGAAAAGGGCACTTGTAAAGATACACAGGGGTAATTCTGGGAAGGAACACAGTGTAGCTGGTCTTCACTGAGGGCCTGGATCCAAGAGCTGAAAGCTGACAGTTTTCCTTAGACTCTCTTCTGGGCTCACAGTCTTATTTTCCTTCTTACCAGGCATTTGCTCCACGATTGTATCTCTGCATAGTGTTCAGAGTCTCAAAATTCCAGATGGACATATATACTCTTTGGCTGTGTAAGAGCAGATCCCAATTTCATCTCTGAATCCCAATTCTAGATTTCTGAGCGTGTGTAGATCTGACTGACTTTGCGTGGGTTTAAGTGTGGAGCTCACCTGAGCTGTGGCCTGGGCTGGCTCACAAAGAGCAATGAAGGAGTAAGGGTCTGTATCTCTGACACAGTCTGTGTTGTGTGCACGAGGCAGATTAGTCTACCATATGTATATACACGTGTTCATCTTTGGAGATGCCTTGACCTAGTTTGATACTAGCCCGCTGTGTTTATAGTAATTTGTCTAATTTAGTGGATTTCTAACCCTGCTTGCACTAGAGTCACCGGCGGGGGGAGTTTTCACATTATGATGGTAGGTCTCAACTTTGGATATTATGATCCAGTGTGTTAGCATCTGTTTTGTAAGTCTGGGATATTAGCGTCTGTATTAAGAAAAGAAAGAAACTCTAGGTGATTCTCAGATGTAGTTAGGTTGAAAACCACAGGTCTAAAATGTTCCCTGCCCTGTGATAGGTCTAGGGATAAAAAAATGAAGGAATAGGGTGCTGGCCACTTAAATTTAGCAAAACAAAACGAAAAAAGATGAGACTTAAACACAAACTGCAAGGCAAACAGTAAACAGAGATCAGTGACCCTAGGGAATTGTAAACAAATGCTCCTTGGGCTTAGGCTGGCAGAGGTGAGATGGCATTTGTTTTTTAAATGAAAAGCAGGCAGAAACTCAGGGGCAGACAGACAGGAATGAAGACAGAGGAGGAAGAAATAATCTTGTTTATTTGTGTCCCCCCATTCCTGCCCCAGGTTGTGCTGATATGTCATTTCTTGATAATGAGGACCTACTTTAAATTGTTACTTGCAGTGCCTATTTAGGGTGTCTGCCTACTCACATCTCATTCACCCATCTAGCTATGACCCTACTGAGGCCCAGGCAACATGTTGGCTCTTGGGATGGCACTGGGAAACCACTACTGCTGGGAGTTCTCAACTCAGAGACCGGAACCGCGCCACTCCACCAATGACAACATATGAGAGTCCCCAGCAGCTGAAAAAGTGTGATCCAACACATTCAACACCTGGCAGAATAGAACTGCTGGCAAAGAGACCATGACAAAAATCCCTGCCTTCAACGACCCCAAGCCCAGAGCTGGGGACAGGCACAGATTTAAATCCAATACAAATGAATTAGAGAGAATGGTTAAGAGGGCCCAGGAGGGGCTGGTGGTGGCCTGGAGGAGAAGGAGGGGGCACCTGAACTTTCATGATGCCGGAGGGGATGTTAATGGAATGAAAGGGGCTAACATTAGTAAAGACTCCTCTCTCAGGTGTAGTACATCCTGTGCTTCAGGTGCTTTCTCAGTTAAGGCTCCCAATAAGTCTGGGGGAGCAGATGTTTCTATTCTTGTGGTCCAGATAAGAAAACTGAGACTCAAAGCTTTTAAGTGCCGATGGTTACACAACTGATCACTAGCCCCTGGATTCCAAGCCTGGTGAGTTTGAGCCTAGAACACAGGCTGTTTGCATAAATATAAGGCAGTATGTAAGAATCACAGGGGAGGCCTGTTTCATGACAGAAAAGCTAGGGAACTTTCCTGAAGCAGGCAGCCTTTGAAAGGTGAGTACCAATATGTAGAAAAAGCCCTAGCACCGGGATTGAGAGGGAAGGCCCCAGATAAAAATAGGAAACCGTGGTATGTTGGTTTAATGTAGGGGTTGCTTATAGAAATGTGCGAAGAGAAAGGACGTGCTGTCTGAAGCGGCTTCCTATGACCGGGCCTGAGATATTTGTGGGGCCGCATTTCCATGCAGACCCCTCAGGGAGGACTTCTTAGGGCCGAGGTTCACTGTACTCAGGGGTTTGAGGGATTATGTGGTAATTAAAAATGTTCTCACCCTCTTTTCTCCAAACATGTTGCTCTGTGTCCCCTCACACTGATTCTATCTTAAAAAAAAAAAAAAAAAAAAAAAAAAAAATTGTTAATGCAGTAAAATTAACCGAGTTTGTTCAGAGATTGCATTTGTGGGTGTTAGTGTTTTGATCGTATTACTAGTAATTTCTAGTAATGACTCCTGGCACATAACCAAACAAGCCATTTTCAAGGGCCCTGCAGGAAATTATTATCTCAGAACAGACCTGTCTCTTGCCTTTCTCCCAGGGTATCTTATAAAATGTGTGGATTTAACTATTATTTACTGTTACAAAAAAATATTGTCATAATTAAACATTTGAGACTATTCTGTGAGAAGAATAAAAGCCCATGTTCTCATAATGACCAGGAATTGATCTGCCACTTCCCTCTTTTCTCTGACTTGGTTTCTTAGCATCTTCACTGCACTGGCTTTGTTTCTAGAACACACCAGATAAGCTCCTTCCTGATGGCCTTTGTTCTGTTATTTCAGAACCACTTTCCCTTCTTAGCACATAACTGATGCCTTAGTCTACTTTACATTCTGCTTAGATGCCTCTTCCTCAGGGTGGCCTGTGCACACCCCAATTCCCCAGCTGGGGAACTGGAACCAGCAAACCCTCCTGCCCTGCCTCCTAAGTTCCCCTACCCCTGCCCCACTCTTAGCAGAGTACTCATCACCTAAAAACTTCTGCTACTGACTTACTGTGTTTATTGCCTGTTTCAAATGGTTTGTTAGGATTGGCATCTTTCATTTACTAGCAAATTCCTTGTCAAGAGCATAGTAACATTTTAACAATTATTTGTAGAATAATAGTAATCTCAAATTCTGTTGAGAACAAATTCTTTAAGTTTTACCGATATCATCTGTATCATGGCTAACCATTCATTTGACACTAGTTTAATTTGTTAGTTTAGTTTAAGTAATTTGATCATTACTATAATATTTGCCTGTTAATTAGCATCAATTTAAGGATGCACAATCAGTAAGATTTTGCCCTTTGCCCCAATCACCACCATTGCATACCTCTGTAATGGTGCTTATCCCACTGTGGTTTTTCACTTTTGGTTTTCCAGTTGTCTTACTGCTGCTTTTGGTTGTAAGTTCCTATGTATGTTCCTCTATATTTAATATAGTATCTTACCCAGGTTGTCAGCCTAATTAAACAGTATAGTAGAAAAATAATTAGGATTATGAGAGTAGTTCTTGCTTGAAAAATTTAAGTCTTATATTTTGCATCATTTCCTCATTTATACTAAGGGATTGTCAAGAGAGTGGTATTTACCTTAACTTTCTTAAGACGGCAAGAGTTCCTTTACATTTACAATAAAGGAAAATGATAGATTTCTTTTATCTGTGCCATTAATAAGTGTCATAAAATAGAAAAATAAAGCTAAGTCAATATATTATTGTTGCCACAGAAATTGAATTTGTGTCAAAAGGATTTGTGTTGGTGATGTAGTGATTCGTATATTTTTCTTGGAATTAAGTCTCTAGTAGGTGACAACATCAATAATTCACAAAACCAAGGAGCTTTTTGAGATTGGTTAATTCATATATGTGAAGTGGAAAACAAATGAATAATGTGCTTAATGTATTCTGACATATTCAAAAATATGCATTAAAAATACCCAGCCTATTAAAAAGTCTGTTGATAGTATTAAGTTTTTTTGAGATTTTTGTTTTGTTTTTTTTTACTTTTACTAACTAATACATGTATTTTTATTTGAAAAGGAGCTAATCTGTTTTCTGCTTGGCGTGAGAAGTATTATCCATAGGACCTTTAAAAAAAGCGTTTCTCATTATAAAAATAAACATGGTCATCCTAGACAACTGGGAAGATACAAAAATATGAAATTTGCTCCAAATTCCACAGTCCAGATATATAAAATTAAATAGTTTGTCTTATTTTTCCCATAAATGTGTGCATTGATAAAGTTAGAATTATATGCAGATGTGATTTTTAAATGCAACTTTTTCATGTAATATATTGTAAACATTTTCTAATGTCATTAGTACACATGACTGGACTATATTTAATCTTTTCTGTGTTCTAGGGAGTTTTAGGTTGATAGCAATTCTGTTTAAAATAAGGCTGCAGTGATTCATATTCGTATGTTACCTGATTGTATTTATTTCCTAAGCATAGTGTTTCTAGAAGTAGAATTGTTATGTAGAAGAATGTGAACATAGGATTTGTTTCACCAAATAATCCTCTAAAAAAGTTTGCCAAGTTCACCTTCTTTATCTCAGGATGTAAGCAAATAAAATCTTTCTCAAATGTATGTGAAATGATGCATGGTGAGACATTAGTCTCAGAAAAACCCAATCTAAATTTGTTTCTGTGTCAAGATGTGTAGTGTAGCCGCAGCACGTGCAGAAATAACAGTAGTTTGGATAAACTCTCAGATGGTGCTTCTGGAAGCTCTGGGACCATTTAAAATATTTCTACAATGAATACTTACTCTTCAGCCTTCTCTAGGTGATAAGAAAGGGCTTGGATTTTTATGACCTAGAGAATCAAACCTACTTGTAAAGTGGTTCATAGATTTGAATTGCTTTTCCCTGGATACTTTGCCCAAGAGTTTTTGATCTGGTAGTGAAGTGAAAAGAACTAGACTAAATGAGGAGGCCATCTTAAAAGTGGTATTTAAGCTGTGTTACTGGAATTAACCATCGTTTTCCCTTTAATTGTACCTCAATGGTGAATGAGCTTATTGAAAGAAAAAAATGCTAGATTTTTTGCTAGAATGAAAAATGGCTTGTTAGATACTCAACCCCTGTCATGTAGAATCTAGGTGAGACTTTCCAGTAACAATTTGATAATTGGTTTTTTTAGGAAGGTGGTTGTTTCCTAGCAGTTATAGTGCAGGCCTTTGATCCTTTCGTGATTGGTGTGTTGTCACAGAAATGTACCTTTTTCCATTTTTGTGGATACTTACATTTGTCTACTCCTGAAAGCAAATTTTTCTTGACTCTCCTTTCACAAGAAACAATTATGGAGGATAGAGGTATTTGCCTTTGGATGGGTGACAGTAGAGAAACCTTGGATAATGACTTATAGACAGGTGTTTATCTTTCTGAGATAAGACAAGATTACAGATTTGAGTAAGAGAACACATTAAAAGAAACTGAAGAGCTTTTTCCAATTCACACACCTCTTCCTAACATTTCTCATTTTTCTCCAACTCTGACAAAAAAAAAAAAAAAAAATTACCACATGAAGAGCCAGTCAACTTAGAAGCTTTTCTGTAACAGTATCAAAGAGCCATCTCTACTACTCTTGTCCTTGGTGTTATGAAAGTGTCGTGTCCATGTTATTTTTGGACCATTCCAAGATGTTAAATCTGGAGCCCTTGAAGAATAATAATTTCATATCTAGGTGTATTGTGTAGTTGCCCGGGAAATAACCTTTAGATAGACTCTGTGGGTGTATTTGGTGGCATGGTTAGTAGTAATATTATTTTACACCTCTATATTCTTTATAATTGTCATCGACATTAAAATAAAGACAGATGTGTGGGCCAGTAATGTCATTAGGTTGTAAATACCTATATTCGTAAAATATATTGGTAAAAAGGAATAATCTGGACTTTAAAGCAAAAGTGTGAGCAGCAGTTTAACATTATCATCAACTACAAATTATGATTAAGAGAAGACAGGTTCTTGCTTTCTTTCCCTTAAGGTATAACTTTATTGTGTCAGTAACTTGTCACTTACTCTTTTTGTCAAGCAAATAGTGTCATGTCATGGTTGGATTTAATGAACACTCTTAGACATACTTAGGCACTAAGTATATACTCTAGGGATTGAATTATTGTACCTTAGAAATAGACTAAGCATTTGAATAGATGATGCATTGGTAATTCATTCTTCATACCAGAGACTGTTGAATGCTCTTAAAAGGACTAATTCATGCCTGTCACTGACTTTCTTGAAGTAAACCCTATGCCAACTGTACCAGCTCCCTCTCTCTTACTTCTTTGAAATCCTCTTATACTTCTTATATATACTCTTCATTTAGCTTGTTTAGGTTCACCAGGTTTTAAAAATGAGCTACATTTGGAAAAATTTGTGTGTGCTGACTGAGGGACTGTTTAATGATGATAGTGGTGGTATGTGGGGCAGGATTTCTCATTTGGTCCCAGACAATGCAGCCATGTTGCTAAGGGCTCCTTAAGTGCTCAGGTTCCTATGTCCCACTACAGTATTAGAATCTGGAGAAGCTGAGGTTCTGAAATGTACCTTTTCAAATAAAATCTTGGTTTGTTTTTTCGTGTGCACTAACAAGCTGAAAACCAGCTGGTCTAAAGTGTCTAGTTATGAAAAGTTGACTTGAGCCAAGCATGTTTGAGCCAAGTATCTTGCAGGTTTTCCCCTTCTTGGTAATTCCTCATAATAATTCAATTCAATGATGAAAATTTAGTGGACTTAAATTGTAACAGTTAAAAATTATTTTAAATTATTTCCATGCATTTGACTTTGATGATAATGATCCAAGTCTGCTATCTTGATACTTGGTTGTGGGTGTCATGCACCTACTGACACAGGTGGACCTTTCCTTTGTTGCCTGCTTGTTCAAAAGTACTTACCAATGAAAGAGTACAATTCGTTAAAAGTCTTAGGCTACAGTTTGGAATCTTTTTTAGTGTATGAGTACCCTAGAGTTTGTGTATTTGCATTATTTTTTTTGGTATTTGTTGCCTATTTATTGAGCTAAGTTGATGAGGAAGGGCTGTTACTTCATATCTCTTGCTATTTACAACATTTAGCACAGTGCTCCAAAGGCTCTAGATCTGTTTTTTGACAGTGTGTACCATCTTCAATAAGGGTTTGATGCCTGACATAAATGAGAAGATAGAGACCTATGTTCTTTTTGTACCCAACCCCATGTTCTTTTGAAGAAATCTATAAAGACCTTTTACTCTTTCAATTCCAAAATGATCCTGTTGACCATTCAGCCTGGGAATTGTCACTAGCAGAAAACATTGTTATCTCCCTGTATGTGGTATTCCTTACTTCTGTGGGAGAAAATAGAATTATCGAGTAACATAAGCCTACAGGAAGAAGGCCGAGTTTTTGGTTTAGAGAAAGCCCTAATGTGCTTTAATTTCAACCTTAACCATTTATCAAGGGTCCTGTTTACAAAACTCTTCCTATTTTGATATGATCAGTATTTTTTCTATCTCATTGTCAAAAAGCATCAATAATGCTATATGATCATAGGCTAGATAATGTAACTGAAGGTCTCAAAAGTCACATTTAAATGTGAATGTTTTAATATGTCTGAAAGTATTTGATTTTAACTTAAAATTACTATTTTTTTTTTGGAAAATAGAACCCTAAACTTGCCATCAAGTTATTTTAAAAAGTGTTTCTGGTTGCTTCCAAATAGTTGATTTTGTTTCTATTTCCATTTTGTAGTCACAAAATACTACTCAGGAATTGGACTGAAGGTGTAAAGTTCCCATTTCCCCCAAATGAAAATATAGTGCAGATCATTGCTGATAGTTATAAAACAAATACTTCTTTGTTTCTTGGTTAGTTGACACTTAAACAGTATCTCAATGCCAGTATGAAAGCAGGATTTAAGAAAAATATAATAGTTGCTTTTAAATTTTAAAGTTATCATCCGTCTAACTTTTATATCTATAAAAAATCAAGGCCAAATCCCACAGAATTATTCGAGGATTTTATACCCGTCATTCCCTCCCTTTAATTTAAAAAAAATCTATAATCTAGGCAATAGGTCCTTGAAGTAATGCAAATTTACCATGATAAACTTGAGTTAATGTTAATATTCAAACATCCCATGAAAGGGTACCACTCAATAAAAACCTTTACATTTTTTTCATGAAGTATTGAAGATTATTTTTTTTCTTTACTAGGAGACTATGGTTGGACGTCATTCCTTAGGGAAAAGGACTCCTGTTTGGATCTCTTCACATTTTTTAATGCAAGTGTGTCTTCAGAAATAAATCTCTTATGTAATCTCTTTTCTGAAAGCTAAATCTTGAAGTGAAACTTACTTTGGCTTTACTGTTTTGATATAGAACCAACCTTTTAAAATTAGTTTTCTAGCAGTTTTTCCTCTGTTAGTCAATATCTCCAGTCCTGTCATGGACCCTTGAATTTGCTGTCATGGAACCTGCCCTGCTGACTTCTCTTACTAGCTATGAGAATCGATAGGTGTTTTACAGAAGAAAGGGAATAATGAACTTGACCTTAGTTTCTTGCTCTTCTCAGACTGTTAAACTTCCCACATTTTTACATCCCTTTTGAGTTTTTCCAAGTAAGCTAGTTCTGCATTATATTTCTGTTGAAATTTTTCACATGTTCTTTTTCTGTGTGTAGAATAATAATTTATAAGCAGGTTTATATAATTTTTAAAAACTAGTCAAGCATCCAGCAAATTAGTGGGATATTTTTAAGCCTGAAATGAGATACTTTAAAAACCATGACAAAAATGGATCTTTATGAGTCTTGTTGAGAGTGACTGTTCTTTTTACTGAAAGTTATGAGTTCAACTCTAATTTCGGCCTTTGACGGTCTGTAAAAATGTTCCTCTTGGATATTTTCAGCTTCTGAATTTTACCTCAATGTAACCTACATTTCCTATTTTTCCTGTCTAGTATTTCCTTTCTATATCTTCCATGTATTTATTTATTTATTTTTTAAAGGAAAGGTGCAAGTAGGAATAAAGGTGAACAGGCAAAGAGGCAGGAAGAGAGAGAAGGAAGAAACATTTTTATTTAATTTAATTGTTTTACATCTTGTTTGCTCCCCTGGCCCTGGGTCATGAACCTATATCCTTGGGATGTGCATGGACTGCACCTGCCGAATGGCTACTAACTCAGCTGCTAAACCACTGCTAAACCAACTCTCTCTCCTTTTTTTTTTTTAGATCAGAAATCTTGCATAAGTCCTAGTCTCATTTCTCTTAAAATTGTCTATTTTCTTTTTCTCTCCCTCTTAAAAACTAAAGCAGGCAGGCAGACAGGAAGTGGGAGAGAGGAGGAAGCATTTATATTTGTTCATTTTTGGTTGTTCTCTTGTACCCTGGATCATGAACTCCAGTTCTTGGACTTGGCATGATCTCTGCCCCAGTTGCTGGTTTAGCAGCTAAGCCACCAGGAAGAGCTGTATGGTCTTTCTCTTTCTCTTTCTCTCTCTTTAGTTTATTCTTTGTCCTTTGTTTAGGCCACTTTGAATTCCGTTGTGTCAGAAGTTTGCTATATTCCTCCTTCCTTGTCAGAGGAACTTGAACCATTTCAGTTGGTGAACTGTGATTGTGGTGATTTCTCTGGTTTGAGATCAGTGATGTGGTTAACTAAATGCAATGGACTGGAAAGCTCTATTGGTAGGAAAGGACAAATATAGCAAGTGATTAGAGTGCCCCAACCTTTCCACTGCTCTTTCTCTGCAAACTTTAGAGCATGTAGCTTTGGGTTTAATTCTAGTAATGATCCCTGGGATGAGACTCCCCCCTCAGTGCCTCGGAAATGTAAAGTCCTTCCCAGAATCACACCCATGCTTAAACCTTTCGGCATCCTTGTTGATTTCATAGGCTGAAGTTTTGATAAAAAGCAAATTCTAAGCCTAGGATTAATTTTGAATTCTTTGTTAATCCACTATTACTATTTTTTGCTTCCTAGGTTGGAATTGGTAGACTGAATTAACAGGCAATTAGATTAGCATCTAGTGGTTTGGTCATTCATTGTGTTTTTCTTTGGTTTATAACAAAACTCATCCCTCCAGTTAATCTGGTTTATTAAAGTGGATAGAAGAGTATGAGGTTTATTTCAATATGCAGATATGTATGATCAATTTCAGTCTGCTGAATAAATGCTGAATTTTACTAGGTGTCTCTTACTCCATTAGATCACAATGACTTACATATGCGCTGTTATACTTATAAAACAGACCCAATTTCCTACTTAGGAAATAAACTTGACCTTCCCTGTCCTTGTAAGTATCAAATGCTACAATGAGTAAGAGAAGGAGAATTGGAAATTGATTCCAACTACAATCTTGTCCAACTCTGGAATTTATAAAACTTAAGATTTTTTTTTTCCCCTAAATACTTGATTTGTCTTTAAATTTCATTTTACAGGGAACTAATTTATTCACTGTCTAAAGTGGCCTTATGTTTGTCTAGCAAGGAAATCAGCAAAAGGGTTCTCAAAGAAGCTAGAAATGAAATTAAAGTGTCTACTGTCACCATTGATGATAAATCATGCTGATGTTAAAGATGCAAATAGTCATTCCAGTACTCTCTTCTTCGTTACTAGAATTGTTTAAGTTAATTAAGCCAGAAAAGTACTTCATTATATGTTATGCTGCATGCTAATAGTAGATTTAAAGTTTTTCGCTGTTTATAATATGGGAAATTATATAAAATTTTAAATCCCTATATGCATTGTGTTCTAAGTCAGGGTCGTTCATGGTAATTAATACTACTATTAACTGGGAGAAAATATATATATATATGTATGTATGTATGTATGTATACATGTATTTATTGTACCACAATGAGGTTTCTACTTTGAGATTTATAAAAGCATGAAATTTTTACGAAACTACCACTTTCAGGGAACTTTTGTCCATGTTTTTGAGAAAGTGATTAAAACAATATATAGTACATTTTTATTAGACTGTCAGGAATTTAATTATATTCAACTTAGCATCGTAGAATTTTAAATGTATTCTATTAACTAAAATAAAAAAAAGCTATTATAAATTTTCTGATATGATTGGTTTCTTTCATTTGCAGCATTTAAATATTAGGACACTGTCAGATAATATGGTAAGGTTATCCTCTGCGTTTCCTTTGTTGTGACTCTTGCCTAACCATGTCCTGTTGATGGCATTCTGAGCTAACATCTTTGAAATTGCTAAAAACCACATGTTTGGGAAATGTACTGTTTTTATAGTTCTAAAATAAGAGGGAGGATTGTGGAACTACATTAAATTGTTGCTTTTAAATAGTGAAAGGGAATAGTCAATATGTTTAAACATTTTGTTTAATTACAAATTGTCAGTCAACTTTGAATCATTCGAATCAGCTCTCATTCTTTGGGATGAATTGCAGACTTCAAAAAGGTAGAAAAAACAGCTCAGCACATCAGCTTTTCAGACGTATGTAGTTGCTAATTAAAGTAAACCAGACTAAGATTATCATGCATGTATTTAAGAAATTTTTGCTAACGAGTGAGAGAACCAACTGGCTTTCCTATAGTTTCTGCATGTTGAAAATAATAGCTGTTCTTTTGAGTAAAACTATAGCCCCATTACAGATTTTGTAAGTTTTTCTGAGAAAAATATTTTTGAGTGTAACTCTTGGTTAATGGTACAGGAATAACAATAAGAACAAGATGGGAGTAAGCAATTATACCCAAAACGTGAAAGTATGAACTAGAGGACAAAGAACAGCATCTGCTGACCAGGTTTTGAATTCAGTTTCACTTTTCCAGGTAAGAAGGAATGCCTAAGTGCATAGTGAAGACTCAGATTGTCTAAGAATGAATGAGACCTAGATTTTGACACAAAGGATTTCAAAATTGGACTTGGTGCTTAAGAAAGGATATTTATTCTAAACTTTTCTGGGTTACATTTTTTCATAAAATATTTAGGGAATGGTAGCACTGTGGAGTACTTAGGTAGAAAACGTATGCAATATCATATCTTGTGATGTAGATGTTGTCTTCATTTTCCGGCTAAGTTCACTGGGCCTCAGAAGTTTAAGTAGGTTGCTCCCCTAAATGTGTGCAGTTGACAAGCTATACAGCAGTGACGTGAAGCTTGCTATGTGTAGCTCTGAGCCCCATACACTTAACTATGCTGACTTACCCAACCTTCAAATTATTTTTTAAGACTGGTGATAAAGCCATCTATAATTTTTGTGCTTTTCTGAGAATATACAAGGTATATTTCTAACTGCTTTGAGATATAATTTACGTGGTATACACTCACCCATTTAAAACTACAATTCATTGTAGTATACTTAGAACCATACAACTATCAATAGTCAATCTGAAACATTTTCATTCACTCAAAAAAGAAAACCTCATACCCATAACAGTCACTTCCCATGTTCCCCCAAATTCTCTGACCTTAGATAAACACCTGTTTACTTTCTGTGTATTTGCTTCTTCTAGTTGTCTGAGATAAATGGTATCAGTCTTTTGTGGTTTTTTTAGTGACTATTTTTTTTATCTGCTTCGGCATAATGTTTTCAGACCATGTTGTAGTGGGTGTGTCAGTTCTTCATTCCGTTCTATTGCTGTGTAGCGTTCTAGAAGATATTTTTGAGGTTGTTCATATTTTTTTAGTACTCTACCACTTTTTTCCTTTTCATTCAGACACTGACTTTACTTTTGTTTTATGATTTAGTCTTCGCACATTACCAACCCTCAATCTTTGTCCTAAGTTCTAGAAACAGTCATGTTCTGCATGAGCTTCAACAGGCCACTCTAAAAGCCATCTTGCTCTTATCTTAGGTTAATAAATGTAAGACTTTTCCTTTTTCTCCATCCTCTTTCATTCCTTGCCTCTCTTCTCATCTTTGTAACTGGATTTGGTAAGACCAGAACTTTGGGTGGCCACCCAAAAGTGGGCCCTCTACACACACACACACACACACACACTCTTTCTCTGTATATGTATATACACACCTGTATGTGTGTGTGTATATATATATATATATATATATATATATATATATATATATATATATATATAGTTTTTAGCAAAGCAGGATAATGTGTTGTCTCTTTCCCATTAGTTTTTAAACCTTTTGAAGCCCGAGATACATTTTACATACTTTAAGTATGTGGCATGTTGTCTGGCACATGTTAAGCATATTCATAAACCTTTTCTTCCGTGAAAGAACAAGTCACTGTTTTGATAATCTGCCTGGCATTGTGGTTTCCTTAGATCTGGGCCTGGTTTGACCCCTAGAGATAAAATCTTGCCCTCGCACAGGATAGAGAAGCTTTGACAAGGACCCTCCGTCAGTCTCTTTGACCACCTGCCTGAATCACTGACTGCTGCCTTGCCCCTACCTTCATCTTAGATGTACACATGCCCATCTCTCCAGGATTCCTTGTTGACCTTCTTCACTGAACTCACTGGCTGAACTGCTACCTCCCCAGCTCTTGCTCTTCTCCTCTGATCTTGTGCTTTTGTCTGGCTCTTTGAGTAGCCCAGGACTTGAATTCAGGGAAGGATCAAGCAGGCAGCCCAGGTTAGACTGCTGGACCCACTTGTGGAGCCTCTAGAATAAGACTGGCTATCTTGAACAGGACACACTGAGAAGCAAATTTTCTTACTGTTGGTTGATGCAGTGTGGAATGAACATTGGATTTGAAATCAGAAGACTCTTTAAAAGACAGAACTTCACCACTTCCTAGCTCTGTGACCTTGGCAAATCAGTGATTTGATCACTTATTTATAAAGCAGGTCTAATCCTACCTTCCTTATAGGGTTTTGGTGAGTTTCAATTAAACCATAGTATGTTAAACTGCTACATTTATTTCTGTCCCTCCTTTTTAGCCCCTTTAAAACGTATTTCCTGATGTGGGGACAGAAGGGTGGTGTGACACGTTTGTAGCTGAACCTTGCAGGGCATGTGTGTTGTAGATCAATGCAGTGCTGTGAGGAGGGAAATATTAGCTGGATGCTTTTGAGGGCTCTTTAAACTATTTCTGTTGAGTTAGAGGTCAGGGAAGCATTTTCCATTGTTACTCTGATGTGTGCTAGCAGTGTGTGTTCTAATTAAAGATTGCCACCCCCACAACATAGATGTTGCATATGTGCTCTTAAGGTAGGTTTTCTTCGTATGACTAGCCTATTGTGGACAGAATCTGAAAGAAGGCATGTAAGAACGACATCTGCTGTAGTCATGCATTTGAATAACAGTATTTTAGGAACATTAAATAGAAACATTGTGGGAAGCATTAATTTTAAAAACTCATCTCTTTTAAGTTGCTTGGTTAAAGGACTGCAAAAGTACTTCACGTTTTCAAGGTTATTTCTTATGTTGCTATCAGAATTTAATTTCATAGGACACTGTTCTGTTAAAGGAATGAGGTATTACTATAGTATTGAGGCCCCTAGACAGAGTTAATATACTTTAAACTGTTCATTCTACAAATAATGTGAGCATTCGCTATGTATAAAGCGCAGTCGAAGGTGCTTGGTTAACACAAAGGTGGAAGAAATCATTTCATTTACAACTTTCCATTGTTTATATGAGGCTTCAGAATGATTTCCTTGTAGAATCAAAGGAGGGACAGTCAGAGGAGACAAGTTTGAAAAGGTGGTTGTTAACACTATTTGTTTCCTCCGTCCTCGGACTTGAACCCAGGGGTACATGGCCTGTGAGCCTTTGGAGGAGATTGACCATATCACTACTCCATCAGGATGTGCTGGTCATAGGTAATTTTAAGGGATAAATTAATGTCAAAATGCTTGGTAAACCATCTATTCACTCTCAGTGGTATGATTAGTAACATGTACTTTTAAGATTGAGGTACAATTTACATAGAATAAAATGTACCAATTTTAAGGGTGCAATCTGAATTTTGACAGATGTACATAATTGTGTAAACAGTACAATCATAATAGAAAGCATTACATCACTTCAAAAGTTTCCCTCCATACCCTTTGTAATTTATTCCCTTTTTCCACCCTGGATCTTAGAAAACATTGACACTTTCTGAACTATAGTTCATTTTCTAGGATTTCATGTAAATAGATTCCTAGTGTGTTAACCATTGTTTCTGACTTCTTTTACTTAGTGTAATGCTTTTGAAGACTCACCTGGTGCTTGGGTATGTTAGAAATCTGTTTTTTGTTTAAAATTATTGAGTCGTTTTCCATTTTGGGTAACACCATGGGCTAATTTATTCAACAGTTTGGATTATTCCTAGTTTTTGGCTATGAGGAGTAAAGCTGCTATGAACAATTGATTAAAATTATTTTTGTGGACATATGATTTTACCTTGGAGAGTCACCATAAGTGTATGATTAACATGATAAGACATAATCTGTTTGTCCCTAATGAGCACTGATGAACATTTTCTTGTGCTTAGTTGTCATGCTGACCTTGTTTGAAACGTTTATTACTGGATATAGGATTATTTGTGTTTCTTTCTTGAGTGTTGGTGGTTTGTCTTTCAAGGAATAAACATTTTCATATCTGTATTGTTGAATTATTGTTTTATTTCCCTATTCTTTTAATCTGGGATCTATCAGTTTCCTCTTCCTGATTTTGATAATATGGGTCTATTTTTTCCCATGATTAGTCTGGCTAGATGTTTTAAACTTTTACTAATCTTTTCATAGAATCAGCTTTTGGTTTCACCTTTTAAAAAAAATCCTTTTGTTTTTATTGATCTTATTTTTACATTGCTTTATTTTTCTGATTTCTTAAAGTAGAAGATAATGGATTTGAGACTTTTTGTTTTCTAATATGTGAGTTTTGTACTAGAAATTTCCCTAAGAGCTATGTTAGCTGCATTGTCTTCTGAATTTTCAAGATGTTTTCTAATTTCCTATTGATTTTTTTCTTTGACACATTTATTTAGCTATATGTAGCTGAGTTTTCCTGATGATCTTTCTGTTGTAAATCTGTTATAAAACATCTCTGGTTTGTTATGACTAGAGACTATAATTTGTGTGATTACAATCCTTGTCAATTTTTTTTTTTGAGTCTTGCTTTCTGTTCCGGAATTGGCCTAGCTTGTGAAGGTTTCCTGTGTATTCTCCTTTTGTTAGACTTTGTAGAAATAGTAAATAGATCAGATTGTCTGGTAGCATGGTGCATATTTCTATATTACTGATTTTCTGTTTTCTGTTCCTAAAATTGAGAAACAAGTGTTAATCTCCATTTATAAATTGGATTTATTTTTCCTTTCAATTTCATCAGTTTTTGTTTTATGTTTTTGGGAGCTCTGCAATTAAGTACAATACATGTAGGAATGCTGTGAAACCTTTGTCATTATGAAATGACCTTTTTAATTTCCATTGATATTCATTAGGTTTTAGTCATTGAACTAAAAGGCTTACAGGATTTTTCTACTTTCTTGATACAGTTGTCTCCTTCCTCTTTGAAGCAGGGAGATTTCTTGACTTTCCTGACATCAAACTTGATCATTTTCATGTCCCTTTCACCTTTTTCTATAATTAGTGTGTGTTTTTCCTTTGCCTGTCTGAAACTATTGAGGTTTCTTTCCTGAAATCGTTCTTATTTATGTACAGTGAGCACTTGGGTGATCACTTTGATCTGTATCTCCATCTGTGAGCTTGTGGTTGAGACATAATGCATTGGCCTACTGCCCACCATCACATGGATGTCACATCTATACCTGAAACTCTTCATGCCTCAAATCAATCCTTTGCTTCCTCTTAAACTTGTTTCTATGTTCTTGTTGAAGGTAACTTCGCCCTTCCTATTATTCTTTGTGATTCCTTCTTGACTATCAGAGCACTAGTCTCCTTATTGTCAGGATTCTCACAACAACTTCCTATTTCATTTAATAAGCCTGCTAGCCACAGTGACCTTCCTAAATTGCATTGAGCATATTTTACCCAATTTATAATTGCTTAATCACATCTGTTATTTATATGTCAAGACTATGCTTTTTAAAATGAGATATAGGGACTGGTAGGATCTTGCTGCTTTTACTTGATGAAGCATCTCTCAGTCAACAGCCTGAAATAGTAAAGTGTAAGAAGTTGTTGGAGAATTTACTTAGTTAATGTAAAGGAAAAACTAATTAGGGAGTTGGGGTTGCAGATTAGAAGGTGTGCTGACAGTTACAGGGTTCTTACTATGTGCTAAATAGTGTTCTAAATGTTAACTTTGTAAGTACATTTAATTTTCACAAGGCATTATTGCCATTTTTAAAGATGAAGAAACTGAGGCAAGAGACAGATTAAATAACTTGTTCAAAGTCACATGGGGCAGCCAGAAAAGCTCTGGCAGACTGGCTCCTGGAACATGATCTTTTTTGGGAGAGTTACATTGCCACTTAAGCTCTGTTCCTTTCTTCAATTGAGAGAGCCAATATATAATCTAGAAGAATATCTCATTTTCTGCTTTCCCTTGAAACCTTTAACCTGAGACTTCTGACCTCTAAACTGACAAGAAAAAATTATATCATAGCCATTGATCTTAATCCTGAGAAAATTATAATTTTAAAGATATATGGGTTTCCCCCATTATTGGAAAGTAGAGTGTTCCTTTTTGGTATGATTGGTAGAGATACTGAGGCTATCGCCTGGTTTAGGTATGTCTTTGAGAAGCTTTCATTGCTCTCTGAGCCTTCTGACTCACTGGGTATAAGTGCTTCCAAATAATGCCAAAACTCTCTTGGGTGTTTTCTGTAAGATTGGTTCACTCTTTGTGCCCAGAGGACTGGGTTTTGTCTTTCTGAAGACTATTCCTGTACCTATCTAGAGGTGATGTTTATTGTAGGATATATGCTAAATTAGATGTCCTATTTATGAAAATACAATGATTTTGAGTACTTGAATTTATGCCTAAATTGCAAGTCAGTTAATAAAATATACATTACTTTAAAAAGGAGTGCAACTTAAGGATTATTTAAAAGTTTGTTATGGGCCTAGTAGGATATAGTGCTGTCTGTATTTTAAGTTCATTCTGCATTTTTATTTTTATATTTTTCTTGGTAAACTAAAGACAATGATTAAGCAAAAAGTAGAGCATTTTCCCAGGTTTTCTATAAAAACTATTTAAATATATTTTGTTCCATGTAAAGTGGAAGTGACAACATGAGCTGGGGCAACTGAATATTTGGTAAAATACATCAAAACAAGTTCATAAAATTTAAACTATTCACTAAGTCAGGTGGGTCTTTCTGAGTCCATCAATGTGAGTTAATTAGAACTTCTTGCACTTAGATTTTCAGTGGTAACACTGAAGTACTATCATAGGATTTTTAAATATTTATGGGATTGGATAGAGAGCTCCTTCTCAAATCAGTAGAAACTTGGGAATAGATTGAGAGCTCTCAGGATTGAAGACACTACAATGTAATAGGGTGTACAGACTTGTTTATTCATTCTTTTATCCATTCATTCAGCATTTATTGAATACTGAGTACTCTTAGAGGAACACTTAGAACGACTCAAAGATGAAGAAGACTGTCTTTGCCCTTTGGGATTAGTGGGGGAAACAGATGTATACACAATCAATGTCCAGGTGTAGTGAGAGCAGGCACTGGAACAGTATATAAAGTTCAGTGGACATGGTAAGTAAGATCAGTTTTGATCTTGGTAGAGGTTATAGAGAAGGTGACTTTTCACCTGAATTTTGAATGATAAGTTGGTGTCCTGGCTGTCAGGAATTGTGGTGTTTTACTCTGTTTACTTCCTTAAGTATCAGTGGAAGGGATTACTAATAGAAGGGTATCAGACTGGCAAGTAAGAAACAATTGGAGATGTCTTCAGAGGATTTTTGTGTGTGCCTAATATTGGTCTATGTCTTTTAAAAATAAAGTTTAGTGTTAGAGCTAATTTATACTTCAAGTATATAGTATGATATTTCAATTATGCAGTTAGAATTCATAGTAAGTGTGAGTAGCTATAACTTTGGGATTTTTGATATTAAATTCTCTGTGATTTTGTGCTCTTTTTCCTTTAGTGGATATTGTCCTTATTGCCTTACTTCACTACATTACAGAAATTCATGCTTGTTTTTCTTATAGGGGATTGCTCTTTGAATGATCAGTGTTAGGAAGAGCCTGGGTTTTCTTGTTAAATATGTCATGTAACACCTGACACTCCTTCTGATGTTGTTTGAAGGATTTAGAAGGGCAAGAAATAATGGCTTATGTCCCAGGCATAGAAAATAGAAAACTATTCACAAACTCACTCAACATATATTAATAGAACACCTACTACATACTTAGGACTAGAGTAAGTTCCAGGAGGAATTAGTAAATAAAATAAGGGCATAAATCCTAGTAAACATGATAGGACACAGTTTCAGGATACTATACTTTACAATGCTAAGTACTAAATCTTTGAGCTTCTAATCTTGTTTTGAAGAGTCAGGCAATCTGCTAGGTGAGATATAGCTCCAATGGAAGGCTAAAGAGTGAGTTGAAATTAGCCAGATAAGGAGGATGGGACATAAGTTGTGAATGTGGATAGGTTCCAAGCACCACAAATGACTTGTTATATTATTCTTATCTGACATTATCTTCTAGCTCCTGTAGGCTTCCCCAAACTTCCTCCCTTTTTTTTTGAAACTTACGCTTATATATTAAAAAAATGTATTAGTGTTTTCTTTTCTTTGCAAGTTTTCTAAGTTTCCAGGGAAGAGAGTCACAAATAGTTCATATTATATCACATCACACCCACTGCTAGAGTTCTCCTGCCATTCACACTATCATCGTTAGCCTTTCACTCCACTTTCTCTCACCCTCTCCCTCTGGTAATCAGTCTTCACTTCAGAGTTAAGAATTTTGTTGTGTTTTGTTAGTTCATTTTTTTTTTTTTTAATATATAATCCTCATGAGTGAAACCATTTGATATCTTTTTTCTTTCTGACAATTTTAGCTTAGCATAATCAGCTCAGCTCTATCCAAGTTGTTGCAGAAGATAAGATTTCATCTTTAATAACTGAGTAGTATTCCATTGAGTGTATAGATATACTACATCTTCTTTATCCAGTCATCTGTTTACAGGCATTTAAGTTGATTTCATGTCTTGGCTATTGTCAGTTATGCTGTTATGAAATAAGGGTACATATATCTTTTTGAATTAGTGTTTTTGTATATTTTAGATACATACCTAGAAGTGGAATTGCTAGATTAAATAGTTCTGTTTTTTCACTTTCTTGATGGATCACCATGCTATTTTCTATAAAGGTTGCATTAATTTACACTCCCATCTACATTGCAAGGGAGTTCCTTTCTCTGGAAGCCTCTAGGTTATTCATTATTTCTAGGTCGTGCAGTATAGGGGTGGTAGAGTGATGAAGATTGTCTAGAGAAGTCAGATTCGCGTCTAGATGATATTTTGAGCCGTAGTAAGGCACTGGAAAGTCATCCTCCGAGTAATGGGAGCTTCACAGACATGAAAGACATGAACGGATTTGCAATTTCAGTAAAACCAAAATATCAGCATAGAGATTTTCTCAGAAGGGTAAGAGTATGGTGGCAGTGAAGACATAGAGGCAAGTTAGGAGGTTCTAACCACTGTCTAAGTGGTCCGAATTTGGGTAGTGGTGGAAGGAGCAGAAAAGATGAATTAAGAGTTCACGTGGTTTGATCTATATTTCCTTATTTTCATTATAATTCTTAAAATTCAGATCTCTTTTTTGCTGACCTGAATTAACAATGGAAGTAATAATGAATCCGTATCTGTAAGCACCTAGATGCTTCTCTCCCTTTCCAGGTTCATATATTTTTTAATCTAACTTCACCTTTTAGCTCCTTCAGCCTTCCTACACACTCCTGTTTTATCTTTTGAAACTCAAAGCCTCTTCTTTTTGATTGTTCTTTCTTGCTCTAATAAAAATCCAGATGTTCTTTGCAGGCTTTACTCTTCTGGTGGCTTCTCCCTTCAAGAGCTTCTAGCTCTTTTTGAGCATTTCTGTTGCATTTTTACTTATTAGTCTCTTCTCTAGATATTCTCTTCTTCCTTTCACGGATTGATTGAAGGCATGAGAACTAGAATTACTTTTTTCGTATGACGTTCTATTACAATTCCTGATACGACTTTTGGGTTCTTAACTGTTGGTCAATGGATCACCAAAGGGTTTCTGGTATAATTTGGGATGTCCTTGAACTTGAAGGGAGAAAAGATTAAATATTTTCATTAACCTTTAATTGAAATTTAGTCTCTTTAAAAGTTATGGATATTGTTATCCCCACCTCACATACAGTAGAATTTGACTTATTACTTTATCACCACAAAAATTAGGTATTTTCAAAGCACTTTATAGTTATCGAAGATATTTTATAGTTTATATTCAATACTATGTTGCAATTAGACTTGTTATTACCTTTTGTTATGTAGTCCATTACTATGTAGTTCATAACCACTATATTAAATGTTAATATTTTCACAATTCATTTTATTTTTCTTTGTAATTATATATACTTTAGACATGAAATTAATATCCTATATGGAGCTTTGTATTATCACTTACTACTATGTAATCTCAGGACTGAGTGGCTTAAAACAACAATTAACACAACATTTCAATGTCTTGGTTAGAGATTTGGAAGCAGCTTAGCAGGATGTTTCTGCTTTTGGGTCTGTCATGAGATTATAATCAAGATACTTGCTCAGGCCATAGTCTTGTGAAAACTTAGTGGGTCTGGAGACTCCATTTGACAAAGGATTCTTCCTTATGGGTAGGTTGACCGTACATCCTGTTTTAAATGGGACAGTACCATTTGTTTTCATATATCCCGACTATCAGTTTTGTCCTGTTTTTAGTAAATTTAGGGTCATCCGTAAGCAGGGCATCAGGGGCCATTGAATCACCCTGGTCCCTGTCTATTGAGGGAGCCCAAAAACCCTGTCCTGTTTTGTCCTGTTTTGAAACATGGTCAGCATACTTATGGGAGTTTCTCTATCCACTGCTTCAAAACATGGCAGTTGACTGCAGAATATATACTGCATGTGGTAACTTACTTTCAAGAAACTTAAAGCAATTTTGAGAGTATAATTACTGCTTGCGCTCTCATTTTCTAGAATTAAAGTACTGTATTCTAAATGTGAGCAAATTATTGTAAGTAGCTAATTTTTTGGGGGAGGAGTGGGGTGGTACTTTTTCAAAGATGACTGTAGATAAGAAACTTTTGATCACAAATTTCACTAAATTATAAATTGAGCCAGAAAAGCCCTTTGGTAATATTTAGAAACACTGAACTTAAAATGCGGTAGTTGATGGGTGAGAATTGTTACTGGATGATAAGATTGTGTGGCCTGTGGCTTAGATGGTTAACTTATCACATGGGAAACAACAGATGGCCAGTTCCCTCCCCCTCCCTAATACTATTTCTTTGTGACAGTTATGACACTAGCATTTTATTAAAGACTGGAGCAGGCAGGCATACTGCTCAGCTATTATCATACACTAGCTCCTGTAATTCTGATAGCCTCTCAGGATTTTCTGTTGAAGCTTCTTTCCAAAGTCTCTCTTGAGGTTTCTTCTCCACTTGAGAATTAATCACTCTTTCCTGTCTGTTGCTGATTCACTTGCTTATAAATTTCAGGGTGGCGGGGCACTTGGAGTCTTTTACCTTAATTTATAATTCTTAATTATATATTTTTCCCTGATTGATAAATATCTGCAAGAATGGCACTATATTTTCAGTTATTTTATCATATAGTAATTGCTTATTCATTTATACTTTCAGAAAGTATTAATGGACTGCTAACTGTCACCAGCTACTGTGCTATAGACTGAGTGTGTGCACGCATGCACACACACACACACACACATATGGCTAGTTCTTGCTGTATAACAAGTTATACTCCAAAACTTAGTGACTTAAGACCGCAAGCACCTCATACTGTTTCCTCTGGGTCAGGAATTTGGTAGTCGCTTAGCTGGGTGTCTCTGGCCCAGGGTCTCATGGGGCTGTAGTGAAGATGTTGGACGGAACTATAGTCATTTGAAGCCTCAATTGGTCCTTCCAAGATATGTTACTCAAATAACTTGACAGGAAGCTTCTTGTATACTTAGCTCAATTCTTTGCCATACGGGCTTTCCCGTAGGTTGTCTTGTATGTCTTTATGATCTGGAAGCTGGCATGCCCAATAGTGAGTGAGCCAAGAGGGAGCAAGGCAAAAGTTGTAGTGTCAATTTTTATGATCCAGATTTGGAAATCACACTCTAGTAGACACAGTATTCTATCGGTTATAAAAGTCAGAGGATCATTGGAAGCTGTCTGAGACTGGCCACTAGTGACTAAAGCACTTCATGGTTTATCTACATGACCCATATATATTAGTTGGAAAGAGACAGAATCCACAGTTATAAAATAAATGAAATAATTATGGATTCTCATAAATCATAAGGGAGGGCATATGAAGGGAATAAACTGTGTTATGCTGTTACAGAGAATGGGAAATAGTATCTGAGCTACTCTAGATAAACTGGTCAGTTAAGGAATTTCAGGCCTTTTAACATGAAGTTAAAAGGTAGCTGTATTTCCTATTAATAGCTCATTGTAATAGGTTCTATCAAGAAAGGCTTAGTTGATTGGTTAAGGTAACACAGCAAGTGGGAGGCGGAGCAGGATTCAGAAGTCAGATTCTGTAGTTATGGTTTTAACCTGCAAGTTGCTTATTTATAATGAAACTAAAAAGCTAAGCTATTTTAGTTGGTAGTTTTGTTTTTTTTTTCCTTTTAAATATAGTATAGGGTTGTATGAAAATTGTTTAAGCAACATTTTTTCCCCTTCATCTCAGGAATGCATTCATATAGAATTGATACAGTAATTACAATGAACATTTATTTGCTTAATAATTCTCCTGGATTGTATGAAAATACCTTTTCCTGTCTGGGTTCTAAGGAAATATGTTTATGATTACAGTTTTCTGTTTTTGGCTTTTGAAATTGTGAGGTGACTGATAATTCAATATCTTCCTTTCATCTTACATTAAAAAAATCCCTGCTTTATTATTTAAAAAAATAATAGTGAAAACTCATTTAACTATTATAGTGTTATACTATAGTTAAAAATTCAGATGCTTTTTATGGCTTGTTTAGGCTTAATTAAATTTATTTAAACTGTTATTACTGATTAGCGATGTGAGATAATACTCAGTAGGGTGCTCATTTAACTTCTCCTGAAGATAAGTGATATTAATTTATAAAACTTGGTACAGCCCAGCCTCAGCTGAAGCCATATTAACTGCTGTGTACCACCTCCAAATAGCATTCTAATAGAATTCCTTCACTTTTCTGTGTGTTTAACCACATCTTCAACAAAGGCAAGTTGTCTGTGTATTTCAACTACTTAGATGGTTCCTAGCTCAATTTTAAGAGAATTTCATATAAATTTAGATGTACCTGCACAAGTATGCACATTATAAAACATACAAATGGCTAGTCAAATTGCCATATATGTCTGTATAATTGGAATTGCTATTGTGTATTATATATAAAAGTATTTAAAAATTTTTTAAGTGCTTTATTTATTTTATTTATTTGTACATCTTGGTTGTTCCACCATTACTGGGATGTAAACAGGGATCCTTGGGTTGTATGTAGATTGCATCTAACTCCTTCTCCACCAGGGCGTGCCTCCACTTGGGTATTCTAAGTTCTGGGTCCAGCATTTTCTGTTAAAGTATGATCACTTATCTGTTGGCATCACAAAAGGACTGTGACTGTATGTCATTCAGTACTGTATCTATAGTGCCTGTCCTAGAGCCTGACACAGTATCTAGCATATTAGAAACTTAGCAGTAAACTTTTTTTTTAATGAAAACATTGAAAGTTTACATATAATTGTGAATTACATTGGGGCACTAAGTATGAAGGGGTTGAGTGCTCTAAAATGTATCCTGGGAATGAGAGCTGAGTATTGAAGGAAGGAATATGTTGAAAAGATGGAACCTGTCTCTAAGGTTGGCATTCTTATCATCTGGAAGGTGTAGTTGTTGTCCATTGGTGGTGAAGAAAGTCACTGTGTTGTCTTGGGTTAGGACTAGTTCATGGAAAGTACACAGAAGCTGGCAGGCAAGAAAAAGGACACCTCCACTGGGTTGTTGTACTGATGAACGTGGTCTGGAAACAAGAAACTATACTGGAGGTTTTAATTTGATCAAGGCTGGCAGACAACACCCATTATGGTGTATTTGCTGTCTTACTGTTCTTCTGTGTGGTTTCTTTATGCTTTCTAGAGCATCCCTTAATATTTTTTGCAAAGCTGGTTCTATGGTGATAAACTCCTTTAACTTTTGCTTATCAGAAAAGATTTTTTTTTTTTTTTTATTATTCTTTCAGTTCTGAATGATAATCTTGCTGGATATAGTATCCTAGGTTGAAACTCCTTTTGTTGCAGCACTTTGAATATATTATGTCATTCCCTTCTGGCCTGTAGTTTTATTTGAGAAGTTCGCTGACAATCTTATGGGGGCTCCTCTGTATGTGACACGTTTTACTCTGGCTATTTTTAATAGTATTTCTTTATTTTGTATTTTTGATATTTTTATGATGATGTGCCTAGTGTATTTCTGTTTGGGTTTCTTTTATTAGGAAGTCTTTGAGCTTCCTGGATCTGGAGGCTTGCTACATTCTTCAAATTAGGGAAGTTCTTATCTATTATTTCTTCAAATATGGGTTCTGCCCCCTTTTCTCTCTCTTCCTCTGGGACCCCTATGATGCAACTGTTGTTCCTTTCGATGTTATCCCAGAGGTCTCGAATGCTGTCTTAGATTCTTTGAATTTTTTTTTATCTCTTTACTGGTTTGCTTGATTGAGTTCCTCTGTCCTATCTTCCCAATCACTGATACATAGGAAGCTTCATCGTATTGTTGAGTCCCTCTATGGAGTTCTTTAATTCAGTCATCGTGTTTCTTACCTATTTAATGTCTTGTTCTAATTATTCTCTTTCTTCCTGGCGTTCTTGTTTACTACCTCTACTGATTTCTGAATTTCCATGAGTATGTTAATCACTGTTACCCTAAATTCCGCTTCAGGTAATTTATGTATGTCTGCTGTATTCAGATTTTCCCCTGGGTTTTTGAATGGATCCACGAGTTCATGTGTGTTTCTCTCTGTTTTTGCTCTATTCCTTATTCTTTTTATATTTCTGAGGGTTTGGTTTCCCTGATGTGTAGGTTTGACTTGCCCAGGATTGGCAATCAACCTGCAGTTTCGGCTCTACCCACGAGGTGGTGCTAGTGGGTAACGTTGAGGCTGGGACTGCATTTTCATTGTATTCCGGGGGTGGGGCATCCGATGGGCAGGATTTCTGGTGGGTGGCTATGCGGTGGGCAGGTTTTCTGCTCAGTGGAACACAGGCTCTGGCGTGAAATGGTTGTGGGAGGGGTTTATTTTGAATGATTTCTGGTCTGGCTGCTCCTGGAGCAATTTCTCCGGGTGGGCTCCAGCTCAGCTCCTGGTGCACTGACTCTCCTTTCACCCCCTCCCAAGTCGGCGCTCCATGGTTCCGCATCTCAGCCCCAATGGGTCTGCCTCTTGCTGCCTCCACAGCTGATCCCGAAATCTCTAGCCTCCACCCCATCATGCATCTGGAAACTCCCGAGCTCTATTCCAAATCCAAATCTGCAGCTTAACTGAAAACTGCACTGGGTACCCTCACTCCTGTTAGTTGTTGGCTGTTCTGTCTCCAGCTGAAGTGCCACTCGTTTCTTGGTGTTTGTCTCAGAAAAATAGGTGTTTTTTTTTCCCCCGTGTCTGTGGGAGCGACCTGAAAGTACATCCTATTCAGTCACCATCAAAAAGTTGTATAAAAGCATTTTAAAATTTGCTTTTATTTCCTTTTGTGCCTTTTTTAAGCAATTGTCCTACTTCTGTGAAATGTAAATTGGGAGTGATCATTCCATTTATGAGAGGAGTCATAATATCATTCTTTTAAAAATGAAACTTCTTTAAACCATTAAAACTATTTGATACTGCAGTTCACTTTGCATGTAGCTTTGTAACAGTGCCCAGAATATGTGGAATTTACCTGTTGTGCTCAATAGAGCATCACGTACCTGGGAATGCTTTTTCTTTTAAGCCTGAGGTATTCAACAAATTCAATTTACCGTTCTAGTATAGGAGAAAGGATTATATTTTTCTCCTGTGGCACTTTCCTGATATTTGTCTTTCATTTCTTCTAATTGAGGGGGAAAAATAAAAGCATATTGAATTTTTTTTATCTCCTATTACTATTTGGATCTATGTAGATTTAGAAGCTAGAAGGATATACTAATTTTCCTATCTCGCCTTTAGCTAGCTACCCTAGTGGTAACGTGTAAATTTGTTTTTCCACTTGAATACAATCCAACCTTCCCCAGAGTTTAGTAAAATATGGGGGAGGTGTGCTAATTTGATTTTACTGCTGTTGTTGTACAAACTATGATATTGCTTATTCATATAATGCTGTTCTATTTCTAAAAATAATGGGTTGATTTTTCCCCCCTTTATGCTATTTTTTAAGTTAAATACTGTGAAATTCTTTTGTATAGAAATACTTTGGAGCTTGTTTATTATTTAGATATGCAAGTTTCTCATTGTGAAGATTAAATAAAATGCATTTAACCTGATGCTGTATTTCAAGCTTTTACAGTACATAACATATAGAAATGGCCTAATACATATTAGTGATCCATATTTTTATGATTTCTGGAAATTCTTTCTTAAAAAGTTTTGATTTTTGATAAAAGCTAAACTTTGTTGATCTCTTCTGTCACTGATGGAACCCTTAGGTTATGTATTCACAAATCAGCTTGTGAATTGCTTAATCTTACCATTTATTGATATGTTTACATTTATAATATTGATGTTGCATTAATGATGCTTAATTTCACTTCATTATAAGTTTAGCATACTAAGTTATTTATTTTGTATTTATGTGTGTGGTCTGTGAAGAGTAGTTAATGCAATTATCACACTTAGAAACTGATGTTACCTTAGAAGAAGTGATGACAATGACATAGTGATTCAAAAGACAGAGTAATCACTCCCATATCCCGTTTTTTTTAAAGTTTTTTTTGGGTGTCTCCTAATTTTTTATATAAATAAAGGAATTGGGATAGTTAGGTGCATAAGGACAATTAGTTCAGGACTTAAATTTATGCAGAGACAGTTGTTTCTTTATTATTTCAAAGTAGGTGAGTTAAATGCTTCTGTTTGGTGCACCCTGGTGCTTTAGCAGTCAAATCTGCTGCTTCCGCTGGCACAAGCCACATATATTCCAAAGTGAGGGAGGGGGAGAAAAGGAGGTGGTGGTGGTGTCAGAAGGTGTGTGTGTGTCCATTTTACAGATTTTTGTAGTTTGACTATGAGGATTTTATTGCTTTGACTATGAGGTGCCTGCCTATATGTTGTGTGTTTTGGATATTCTTTTGGGGGTTTGTTTAGCTTCTTTAACCTGTGAACTATCTATATCTGTCTGCTTAGTCACTATCTCTTAAAATGTGTCATCTTCACTTTTCTTACTCTTTTCTGCTTTTGGACTCTAATTACACTTGTGTTATAACAATTTTTATTCTATTGCAGAACTTTGTTCTGTTCCCTCCACTCCTCTTGCATCCCCCCACCTTTCCCATTCTTTTGGCTTGTGTGCTTTCTACTGATCTTTGTTTAGGTTTACCAGTTCTTTCTTCAGCAATATTCTGATTACTGTTAATTGCATCTAAGAAATTTATTTCTGTTTTTTTTTATCTTAGAGAAACTAGTTTCCATGATTTTACTGCTGAAATTTCCCATCTCATCAGTGTTATCTACTTTTCATTATCCTTTAGTATTTTTATGAATATTTAAGTTGGTAATTCTACCATCTGTGCCATCTCTTGGTCTGCTCCTTTTGACAGTGGGTCACTTTTTTTTTTTTTTTTTTTTTGAGTGTCTGGCAGTGTCTGTATGGTGGGCATTTTATTTAATTTTAGTAGAAATTAAAACATTTATTTCCAACAAAGGACCTGCCCTTCTTGCAGGCTGCTAGAATGGGGCACTGAGATTGTAAGCCAGTTGAGCTGAGTTTGGCAAAGGTGCTATTTGAGTTTGAATATATTTAAATAAATTTTTGATCTTTTTATCTAAAGGAAAGGTGCAGGCTGGAATGAAGGTGAGCAATCAGCTCTAAGGAGATTTCTGGCAACATATTTTTTGACTTACAACTGAACTACTAACTTTCAAACATGTGGAGTATGACGTACCCTGGTGGCATAGCAGACAAACCTACTACTGGTTCATTATCCCAAAGACCCAAGTTCAACATCTGTGGCAGGGGAACCTCCAAGATGAACAACTAAATCCAATAAAGTGCTACTTCCTTGCCTGCCTACTCACTTTCATTCTTTCCTGCTCTTTTCCTTTAAAAAAAAAGGTGTGGGGTATTTTTTTCTGCCTTAAAGTCTTGAATGCCCCCTTTTAGGCTTAATATAAGGTTCTCAATTTGTTGTTGATTACCTAATGGCTCTCTTCAAGAATTCTCTGACTTCTTGTCTATCTCAGTGTACTTTCTGAGGTCTGCAATCATCACTGGGAATTCTTTCAGATGTTCTTTGTCTAGAACCTTTGGAGGGCAGCTTTGCTTTAGGAGAGGCCTGTGATGACTCACCTCTGAACCTCTCACTGAACATCCCTGCTCCATGTCGGTGGTGAAGACTTGAGACCAAGAGTTGGTAGGTGATTGCAGACTTTGTCCATGACTTGGGCTTTACAATGAGGGCTCCTTGGATTTTTGGCTTCTCATGCTGGCACCCACACACTTCTCAGTAGTTTGTTAGAAGTATGTCTTGTTTAAGTTCTCCAGCGGTTCATAAGGGATAAGAGCAGCTTATTAATTCCTGATATGTAGTTTTTACAGGTTTTGTTGTGTCCTCGCTCCTTGATGGGTTGAAAACAATAGCAACTTTACTTTCATAGGTTGTTTGCCTTGCTTCGGTTATTAGGATGAGAGGCATGATGTCTTGTGAACTACTTTCTAAACCAGTCAAAAACTGTCATTAGTACTTTAATGTTTAGCTTTTTCAGTTAGACCATGCATGAGAGCTGTACAGTGGTTTTTTTTTCCTGGGCATTATCTTCATAGTGAATTTAAAGACCTATTTTGAGAGATAAGTATTATTGTCTTTACATCTCATTATTTGCAGACATCCTTTTTTTTAGTGAGGTGAACAATCAGTACTGTAACTTATCCTTTAAAATTGAAAATTTGAAGTGTCATGTGTCATATTTCTTTAATGGGTTATACAAACTATTCAATAGAATTTCCTGTGATTTGTTCTATATGTATGTGACCAATATGGTAGCCAATAGGCACGCGTGCTTAAAAACGTTTGCTATATGGCTAAGGAACTGAATTTTTAAACTTAATTTACATATAATAGGAACACTGGCTAGTAACTACCACAATGAATTGTACAGGTTCTTATACCATATATATTAGGGCTTAAATGTGCACAGATTTGTGCTTTTAAAGTAGACTTCTTAATACCTACTTGAAGACTTTCTGCCTTTTTGATCTTTACAACTTAAAACATTGTATGAGTCTGGTTTCTCTATAAAAATAGAACTTGTGAAATTCAAATAGTTTTTTAAATAGATTTTTTTAAAATCTTTTCTTCTAAAAGGAAAGATACACATAGGAATGAAGGTGAGCAGGCAGGCAGGAAGAGAGGAGGAAGAAATATTTGTCATATTCTTTAGATTCTAAGCTAATTTTTTTTATTGGCCATTTAAAAAAATGTCCCCTCAAATTAGGTGCAACTTACTTTGGTAGGTGGCTAAGTTTTACCTGAAAAGATAGTTGCTAAGTACAGTATATCCCGTGTTAAATTCTTAGAATTCTGTTAATTTTGTTAATCACTTATTAGGTATTTAAGATTTTTAATACATCTTCATTCCTTATTACTTCTAATTTTTAATTTTTTTCAACTTTTTAAATCTTATCTTAATTTTTCATGAAAACCTCTTGAAAAATCAGGGCTTGGCTTACAATCAATGGTGGCTTAGAATCGAATCAATATGGTATTTATTTTTATTTAGTTGTTCGCCTTGGTTGCTCCTCGCAGCCCTGGGTCTTGGACCTGAGTCTTTGGGAAGTATGTGGACTGTGTCATGTGGCCTTATCTGCTAGGTCTCCAGGGATGCTCCTAGAATTCAAGCAATTTTCAGTGAATATGATCTTTGGAAATTAGTTGTTCACTTTCAGATATCAGGGAACTAAGGTATTTGATAATCATTAGGAGAAATCCCATTTGAAAAAAAAATCCTGTTTTATTTCCTGAGGTTTTCGCCATCCTACTCTGTTACTGCTCATGTGGTTGAAACAGACTGGCCTGAGTAGAGAGAAGTGTGTTTATCAGGTCAATAGCTATGGAGATGTAAGTAGAATTTAATTATTGAAATTACTAAATCATCTCCACTGCATCCCCCAGTGTAATATGCACTATGAAAAGTGCCCTGGGCAGGTTCTGAGGACAAGACAGCTAGTGCTCCTTTAATTGCTAATTAGATGGATGTGAAGGTGATCTGGCTGCCACACCTGTCACCCCATTGATCACTGGCGTTGATTCAGCTAATTAGCTAAGTTACTTTTATGATATTGTAATACTGCTTTGTTTGCCAATGTGTAAAGCAAAGATCACCTCTTATTAGGCTCTCAGTTCTGTAATTTTAAGATTGGAGGGATCTTTTGAGGTTGACTTCTGCCTTAGGATGATTACTGAAAATATTATATATGCACATATATTTAAGTTTAAACAATTTTATTGAAGGAACATTGTGTCATAACATAGGTTTAGGATGTACTCATTGTAAATCAACATCTGTATATAATACGTTAAGTTTATCTCACCAGTCCGATTATTCCTCATTATAGAATTGATTTCTTTCACCACATTTACCTGTCTTCTCTTGGACCACTAACTTGATTTTATAGTCTAAACATCTATTTTTGTTTTAGTTCATTTGCTTGTTGGTTTCTCTGTTTACAACATAATGAGTGAAACCATACAATGTCTTTCTCCTGGCTTAATTCCCTAAGTATAATTCCCTGTAGTTTCATCTGTGTTGTTGTAAATGGTAGGATTTCACCATTTTTGATAGCTGAGCTGTATTCCATTGTGTAAATACACCACATCTTTATCTGCTCATTTGTCAGTGAGACCTTAGGTTGTTTCCAGGTTTTGGCTATTGTACATAATAGCATTGCAGTCAACTGGGGCTGGGGGTGGGGAGGTGTGTCTGTATATATCTCTTTCATTTAGTGTTGTTTTTTTCACATCAATACTCAGAAGTGGGATAACTGGATCATAGGGAATTTTCATATATAAGTATGGAGGATTCTCCATATTTAAATATTTTGTGTAAAGATTCCAGTGATGAATGCCTCCTGATGATCACATTTGATTGACTCTTAATTTTCATTTTAGGAATCTGATAAATGTTCTTGAAAGAAACGTGCATTTTATTTTTCCATTTTTTCTTTCTTTGTAGCTGGACAAATTTGCCAGCATAAGAATTCCAGGGAGCAAGAAAGAGAGACTTCCACTTTCCAACCTGAAGACTGTGTTTGCAAGCAATGATTGCTCTTCAGAGACTATGGAAAACTTTCCAAAGCTGTCGGAAAACAAAGTCTTAGAACTTTTTGAAAAGATGATGGTAAGAATTTCTTCCATAAAATGTTGTTTGATGTTAAAAGCCTTAGCTTTTGTTGATGGAATACTAAATGTATTTGGAACTTGTGTTGCATAGGGTGATTTCTCATTTAAGATAACACTTAAGTTATAGAGAGAATTGAAATTACAAAAATAGGGATCCAAAGAAAAATTTCATACCGGTTTTTTTTAAAGCAGATATATATCTGCTCTAAAATATCAAATGATATATAATTTTGTTTTGAAGAGACGGTCTGGTTTCAGTTGCATTTCAGTCTAGTCATGGTGTTCTGTGTTTAGCACGATGATTTTTTAAAGCTTGTTTTATTCCTTTCTTGATTCTCAGGATAATCAGATTTGTATAGTCCTGTAAGAGTTTTATCTGTAGAAACTAAAACTTACTCATTTGGGGACATGCCATTTTTGGTGGAGACACATGGTAGTGTTTGCAGCCTCTTTCAGTTGGCTCTAAATATTGACAATTCAGCTCCTGGCTTTTAAACCAGCTGGACTAATTTGACCAATAACCCACATATGCTAAGTATATTCAAACCATTTACCACAAAACAAATGCTTATTTCCTCTAAATAGATTATTTACATATATAGTTCTTACCCTCAAGTTGCTGTCCTAGGATTCAAAACAAACATTTGAAACATTAAATGAGTAAGAAATGCCAGAAGGTAGTATTTAATGATTAAGTTCCTTGTAAGTTCAGAGTAGGAAGAAATTGCCTTAATTTTTGCAGTAACTTATTAGCTTCGGGGGAAACCAAAATGGAAAAGATACTACAGTGACTTTGGGAAATGAGAGAAGGTGAATGAGTGGTAGGTCTTATTAGGACAGGATTTGGGTAAGCAGAAGGAAGGGCATTCTCTTAAGATGAGGAAACAGCAGTGAGCCAAGATAGCTGGTGATGAGCAAACAGCATGTGGGAGACCAGTGAAATGTTGGAAAAATTAGACCAAAATAATTGGGGACAGATTATGAAAGGATTTTCTGTTATTCTGAGTTGTGCTTTATTTTGTCTATTCTTTGAATTTTTAGTTTTGATAGCCTTAGTTTGTTGGGAAATTATTGTATTTGCCTATTTAGCTGTCACATATGCTTGAACTTTGCAGAAGTTAATAGCTGTTCTCTTGATGGCTCATTTAGAATCACCAAGGTATTTGCCAAAATACTGCCTTATTTTTTAGTTATCAACAACTGTTTATGTCCGTAGTTGCATATAGTTTCAGAAGACCCCAGAAAGACTGCATAATTTGTGTCATTTTAGGATTTTTAATTAGTATTAGTGATTCCTAACTTTGAATTACTGAGCACACATTATATTTGTGTGTGTATGTGTGTGTGTGTATATTTTTCATGAACCCTAGACTTAAACTCTTCATGAAATGATAATTTGGGTTTTAGTTAATTGTATAACGATTAACTCTTTTGTTGTCATGAGTTGATGTAATTTCAGCCTAGAATAAAATCTTAAAATTTTTTATGTCTGCTAACTTTTGGCTTTGTTAAGGAGATTTCTATAAATGTGACTCTCTTCAATACTACCTTTTTTTGAGGCAGTGTTTTTTTCAACCCCTGCCCCAATCTCATCCCCAAATTATCCCAGATTATAGATGTTATTATTATTTTTTTTTTTTGGCTGACTTGTGTTAACCTTGTTTTTTTTTATTTTGATCATAGCTGTTGGTACCATCTCAGTAAGAAGAGTGTGTTAGGCTCTTGACTTTAGATATTTGGAGGCCACGTTTTATTACCACAAGCCATAAAAAGCACCGCTTCCTAGAAAGAATTGAATATAGTTAATGGTATTCTGTTCAGGACATGATTACTTTCAAAGTATTTTTCTTTTACTCTTAACCAGGAAAAGGGTAAGAATATCAATTTTAATAGGATGTACAGAGCAGATTGATATTGGCATTTTTGAAGTGCTTATAGAATACATGTTTAGTAACTGGGCCAGGTCACTTGTTAATTCTTAAATAAGTTTCCCTGTTAGCAGGAAGTCTTGTTCAATCAGACTACTCAGCAGAGTAAAAAAATTGTTGCTTTCTCAGAGCTGCCCAATTTGCTAACAAGTATCTTTGTCACAACTAAGGTTTTTTTTTAAAAAAACAATGAAGAATAGGTTCTTTGCTTTCTGACTCCTTGACAATATATTGTCACAATATGTTGTCAGGAAAACAGTTACTATCCTAAAGCGGAGAAGTGTCTTACTCCTTTCAATGCGAATTAGGGAAACAGCCCAGGTTTTTCACGGTGACACATTTTGACCAATTTAAAGCTGTTTTCTCTGTAAAGGATGCTAGGTTTAGGTTGGGTTTTATATATGATTTGTACTTATCTGTAGTATTTTTAATAAATCTTTGAGGAACCACTATTTAATCTACCATTTTAAACTTTAGGCCTTTTTACATACAGAGTTTTCATGCCATTTTACATTTGTGTCTAGATTTTTTTTGTTTTGGCATAGTGCAATTAAAATTTTTTTATTTAGTGTTATCAAAGGTATTTGAATAATTGTAAAAATTGTTTTGAAGAACACCTCTTTTCACTCCTCAAGGCAGTCATTGGAAAGACAGTATGCTGACTCGATTACTTAATGTGAAGTACAGTGTGATACTTCAGCATTTGTACTCATTTCACTTTTATTTAGGAAATTGATTTACTTGGTTTCTGGGTAGTAGTTTCAGTGTGCTTCTTTGAAAGTAGCGATGAATTTTTAGTTCTACTTCAGAGATTTTTTTTCCTCCTGTTTTTCGATGAAAGTGGAATTTTTTTTTTATTTTTACATGAAAGCCTGTATTGGTTTATCTCTAGGTCTTAGATATATGAAGTAGTTGTGTGAACTTGATCATCATTGTGTATACAACTTTATCAAGTCACATTTAATTAGTTACCCTTGAACTCATTGTAAACACATGCAACTGGTTTTTTGAATGAGGTGAGCATGATAGGTACAAGCTGAAAATTGCTTGTTTATTCTAGCCATAATCTTTTTCAACTAGCCCTGTCGACTTAGTCTTTCCTGCCCCTGGATAAAATCCCAACCCCCGACCTTTCTGTTTGCTTTCAGATAATAAAAACCCAGCTTAATATAAATAATTTTCATCAGTGAAAGCTCCTCCCTTCCCCCTTTCTAAGTATGTCTGCTCTTAGAGTCTCCAGTAAGGGCCGTTGAGGGGTTAGTGGTTAATATCTTTTCCCCTGTTTACTTTTCCCTTCTTCCCTACTCTCTGTGCTGAGTCTGTCTCCTCTAGGATTAGATTGGAAGTAAAGGGGAGGATGAATGAGAAAATGCTTGCTCACTTAGGCTATTCATATCTGGCATTGATGTCTGGGGTTTTTGTTTTGTTTTTTTTGGTTACAGATAATTAATTGATTCAAAACATCACTATGTTGTCTTAATTCTGTAGGTCAAGAAGTTCAGGTTGGCCCAACTGGTTTCCATAAGGTTTCAAGAGAACTGAAATTGAAGCGGGTTAGGTCTTATCAAAGGCTTTGGGAAGAACCCTTTCCAAGGTCTTGTGATTTGCTTAGTCTAATTCTGCTCTGGTATGAACTGAGGTCCCAGTTTCCTTGCTGACTGTCATTTGGAGACTTAGCATCCAGAGCCCTCTTCTTAGCCTTCATGTCTGATACATAAATCCATCCTCTGCGTAGACTCTGATTGTCCCTTCTGGAGAGTTTTCTGTTTTTAAGGGCTCATGTGTTAGACTGGGTTTATCTAGATAATGCAAAATAATTGCCCTATTTTACAGTTTGTAACCTCAGTTATGTCTGCAGAGTCCCTTTTATGTAATAAAGCATACTTACAGGATCCCGGGATTACGACGTACAAGTCCTTCAGGGCATCTTGCCTGCCAGAGGTGTAGATTACAAATGCCGATTTCTTGCTCCTGTGATAATTTTGTGTGCGGCAACCCCACCAATCTCTCCTATACGTCCCTTGTTCTGGTGATAATCTTCTTTTTCTGAACTTCTGCCCCAGTTTCCATGAGCTCATTCTCACTGAGGGGTCATCTTTTGGATGGTAGTACCTTCTAGATGACCCAGGTGTGCTTCTCCCTGGAGACCCACATCCTCTGTGGTAACCTAGCGTCGCCTTTGCCCCATATTCTGTCCTTATCTTCTTCCCGTTAGACCCTGTCCTCTACAAAGAGGTATTTTCTATGGCTGTTTCTACAAATAGCTTCAATTTTTTTCTTATTTCAGATTCTTATCCCTCTAACTATAAATGGCTTTCTAATAATCAGATCCCATTTGAACAGCTGACATTGCTTATCATTGTTTGCATTTCTTTTTCTTTTGGGTGCCATGACACCTCTTTCTCTTTCCTGATTTTTTTTTCTCCTCTGACCAGTTCTTACCAGCTTAATTTCCAGGTTTCTTTCTCTGTCCTGTTTCCTGAGTGTTGCCTCTGACTTCTTGTCTCTTCTTTATCCACATTGGTTTTATGCACACTCTTTCTGGGGCATGAAAGCCCTTTCATATAGAATATTCCCTATATTCCACATAAGAACAGCTATGATTGAGCTCTCTAAAAGATGCTATAGCTCAATAAATCAGAAACTAAACTCATCATTTTTATTTCCCAGTTTTATTGAGATACAGTTGACATATAACATGGCATAAATTTAAGGTTTGCCATTTGATTGATTTAATAAACATATTTTGAGATGATTGCCACAGTAAGAATAGCTGACACATTTTTTTGCCTTACAGTTACCAGTCCTTCTCTCCTTTTGTGAGAACTTTAAAGACCTACTTTCTAGCAGTTATCAGGTATACATGCCTGTGTTGTTAACTTGTTACTGTGCTGTACATTAGACCCCTATGACTTACTCATCTTTCAGCTGCAAATTTGATCACCTTCACCCATTTCCTCTATGCTCCAGCCCCTGGCAACCATCAGTCTACTCTTGCTGAGTTTAAAAACTTTGTAAATTCCACCTATTAGTGGTACCACTTAGTATTTGTCTTTTTCTGACTTAATTAACTTAGCATAATGCTCTGAAGTTCCATCCATGTGGTAAATGGCAGCATTTCCTTTTTAATGGCTGAGTAGTATTTCATTATTATATATGTGTATATATACATACCATACTGTGTTATGAATAATATATTTGCCACAATTTCTATGTCCATTCACCTCTCAACAAGCAAAATTATGTTGCATTATGTCTTGGCTATTGTAAATAATGCTGCAATGAACCTGGGATGCAGGTAGTTCTTTGATATACAGGTTTCAGTTCCTTCAGATTTAGAAGTAGAATTGCTGGATCTTAAGGTAGTTTTATTTTTTACTTTTTTGAGGAACCTCCATTCCCTTCGATAGTGAGTGTGCTGATTTACCTTTCCATCTATGATGCGTGAAAGTTCCCTTTTCTCTAAATCCTTGTCAGAGCATGCTGGCTTGTCTTTTTTTTTTTAATTTAAATTTTATTTTAAAGGAAAGGTACAGGTGAAAATGAAGACAAGCACAGACAGGCAGGGAGGAAGAAAGGAAGAAGAAATATTTTGTTTTGTTGTTCATCCTGGTTGATCCCTACCCTGGTTGCTAGCCTAGGTCCTTGGGATATGCATGGGCTTTGTCATGCTGACATAACCATTAAGCCACCAGGACATGCCTCTTGTCTTTTTTGTTAAGTCCTTCTAACACGTGTGAGGTTGTAGTTATTCCCCTGATTAATAATGTTGGTTACTTCTTTATCCTCATTGGAAAAATGACTAGGTGATTTTTCTACCCCTTTTAAAATAAGATTTGTTTCTTTGTTATTGAGTTGTATGAATTCCTTATATATTTTGATTAATAAACCTCTTAACAAATATGTGGTTTGGGAATATTTTTTCCTTACTCCATAGGTTGCCTTTTCTTTTTGTTTCTTTTGCTATGCTGAGCTATGTAATTTGATAAAATTCTACTTTTTTTTTGGTTTGGTTACTTGTGCTTTTATTGTCACATCTGAAAAAGCCATTGCCAAAAAACACTGAGGAATTTTTCTCCTAAGTTTTCTTTTAGTAGTTTTAGTTTCAGGACTTACATTTGAAATTTCAGTCAATTTTAATTTCTGTGAATGGTATAAGGAAGGGGTCCACTTCCTTTTTCTTCTTCTTCATAGAATCACCAGTTTTTCTAGAATAATTCTAGAAGAGACTAACCTTCCCCCATTGAGTATTCTTTATATTTCCCTTTGTTTCCTCTCCCATCCCTGGTTTGCGAACCTTGGTCCTTGGGCTTACGTGGTCTGTGCCTTAGCCTCCTGAGCCACAAGGGTGCACGCACCCTGCACATTAACCACTCACCCATCCCCTGTTGTGTAGTCTTGACTCCATGGCAAATATTAGTTGGACCATTCATGAGTTTATTTCTGGGCTCTTGATTCTTTTCTATTTGTATTTTTATGCCAGTACCATTTTGTTTTGATTAAGATCGCTTTGTAAATTATTAAAAAAAGGAAAATGTGATGCTTTCAACTTTTGTTCTAATTGCTTACGATTGATTTGACTACTTATGATATTTGTGGTTCCTAGGAATCTCTGATGTATAGCTGGTGGGTCAGAAGTACAGGTAACAACTTGGACATTGGACTAGTATCTGAAATGGGGTGGGATTTTAGATGCAGTCTTGTAGGACTGAGGCCTGAACCTGTAGATTCTGGTATTAAACTCTAGGTAGACAGTCAGAATTGAGTTTAATCATTGGACCATACTCTGGTGTCCAGACACTGCTTGGTGGTGGTGTAGAGAATTCTCTTACCTAACTCCATGTTGAACTTGGGTACCTGAACAAGAGAAACCCACACCAAATTCTGGAAGTGATACTTGTGCCTTTCTATTTAGGCATTTGTTACAGTCATTCACTTCTTTCCTTAAAAGGTGTGAATTTTGTTTCTCCCTATTCGAGCTTTTGTTACTTTTTTTTTTTTTTTTAAAGAAAGGTATAGGCAGTAATGAAGGCAAGTAGGCAGGCAGGAAGAGAGAGAGAGGAATTTTATCTAGTTGTTTATCTTGGTGCTTCTCCCTGACCCCTGGATGACCCTGGGATGTGGGCTGAGATCCTTGCCATGTTGTGGATTGTGCGCTTGGCCAAAGGTAACTGAACAAACTACTACCCCACCAGGGTTGCCTTCAAGCTTTTATTACCTCTTAACTGGAAAATTGTGGTGGCCTCTTCTATCCATCTGTCCATGCCTGTGCTAGAGAACTCTTACTCGCACGTTCAGTTTTACTCCAAACATTACTGTTGACATTTTTCCATGTTCTCCCAGATGCAGGCACTACTTAAGTCTGCGTCTAGAGCTGCTTGATATATGTCCTTTAAGGAAATCATTCTATTTACATCATCTTTCTCCCTATGAAATTAAATCCATGCAGCATCATCCTACATTGTTTGACATTTTTATCATTTCAAACAATTGAGATGTTTATCATTTTATCATGTTTATCATTTCAAACAATTGCCTGTTGAATTAGGGGCAACTTCCTAACTTTTAAGATTTCTAAGGTCTATTTCTTTTCACCCTCAATTCTGTGTTTTGATGGAAATTTGCTTTGTCAGTTTGCTCAGTAATACCAAAACCGTTAAAATAATGAATAGGAAGAGAGAGTTTGTGCAGTTATACCTTTCCTTGTTTTCTCATTTTCATTATTTGTTGAGAAAATGAAAGCTTTGTGAAAGAAAGACCATCTATCAGGATATGATCATTAACAGGCATTAAGTAAGTGCTGAAGATGACACAATTGTTCTATGAAAAATTATTTAAATTCTGAACTTCCTGCCATTACTTGTAAGTGTGGAAGAAATGGTTTAATAAAATGCGCTAAGTACTTAGGCATGAATAGTGATGCTTTAATCTTTGGAAGGTATTTATCAGGCTTTATTGTAATATAGGAGAGAACACATTCATAAAATGCTGTCATTATCTCCTAAGCATGTGTTTGAAGTGTCTACTGACATTAAGAGCCAGGATGACCTATTTATTTAATAGATAATGTGGAGAAACCATGGATAATACTAAAAGCATTCACAATTTAATTTTGGAAAAATTTCGGTACACAACATGTAGGTTAATCTGTTTTTGTTCATTGTATTTTATTTATTTCAGTTATAAAAAAGAGAGCATAATAAAACCAACAGCACGCAGATATAATTGAAGTGCCTCGAGTACTCCTAACAATCTAATCTTTCCTCTTCCTAATTTCCAAAGGTGAAAAATATCCTGAATTTGGTGGTTTTGTCAGTTTATTCTGAATATAAAACATTTTTCTCCATTGACAAGTATCCAAAAAAATCTTAAAAATTTTTAAAAATTAAAAAAGTGTTGAAGAAAAATTGCATCCTAACATTATCTAGGTTTAAAGTGTTGGCGCCCCCTGGTGGAGCAGTGGCTTATGAGTGGCCTACCCCAGGTGTAGTCCACATACTTCCCAAAGATCCAGGCTTTTGTCCTGGAGTGGGGAACAATCAAGATGAACAACTAGATAATTATAAAGTGCTTCTTGCTCCTCTCATTTCCTGCCTGCCTGCTTCTTCTTGCCTTTATTTCTGCCTGAACCTTTCCTTGAAGAAAAAAGGAAAAGATCTACATTATTATAAGTCAACATCTGTATACTTTACCACCAATCCTTCTTCAGAAAAATTCTTTTCTTCTTTACCATTTGATAGTAAGTTAATGACTCAATGCCTCATAATTCCCTGCTACTTAAGTATTAGTCCCTACAAATAAGGACTTCCTCTTCTACCACAATATAGTAATCAAAATCAGAAAGTTGAAACTGAGTTTCTCACAGACTAATTTTAGACCCAGTTCAGTTTTCACCAATAGTACAAAAGATGCTTTTTATAGGAAAATCTAGTTCAAGATCATAGGTTACATTCAATTGTCTTTTTCTTTTGTCTCCTTCAGGCTGAAGTAGGGCCTTAGTCTTTTCCTTGTTTCATAAATTTGACAGTTTTGAAGAGTCCAAGCTAGTTAATTTGTAAGATGTCCCTGAGTTTGTATTGGTATTATAAGACCATTTTTTGAAAGATTGTTGGATGCAAACGGTCTACCGCATACTTTAAATAATTTTTTTTTGATCATAAGTGATATTCACATTTATTCTCTTTGCATATTTATTGGTCCTTTGGTTTGCTCTTCTTTGAATGTCTTGTTCTTGTATTTTCCTCATTTTTTGGGGGGGGGCTTTTGTCTTTTTCATACAGATTTGTAGAATTCATCACTTATTTTGAGTAATGCTCATGTCAGTTCATGAGTTATCGATACCTGTCCTAGTCTGAGTGTTAATTTTTTTTTTTTTTACTTTTTTTGGGGTTGATACAGAAATATAAAATTCATTGTGGTCAGACTTACCTTTATATGGCTCTTGCTTTTTGTGTATTATCTAGGGATTTTTTTCTATCCTGGCAACGTGTTCTCCTCTAACAGTTTTAAATATATAGAGCTATATAACTTTGTGAGAGATATATCCATTTTTTTCCTACATAGATAACTAGGTTTTTCAGTAGCATTTATTGAAATCAATTCTTACCCAATTTTATATGTATCCACTCTTAAACATCATTTCTGCAGATATTTGGGGTTGTTTCTTATGTTTGGTTTTTGTTCTTTTGTTTTTATGTTTAGGTCTTTTCTTTATTTTTGATCCGTTATCTTAATTAGTATAGCTGTATAGTAAACCTTGATATCAAAGAGTGCCTTAGATATCAAAATTATGTTGACTATTTTTTTGCCTTTTCAATTTCATGTTAACATCAGAATCAGTTTAAATTGTATTGTAATCCTTCTTGGGTCTTAATTGGAATTGCAATGAGATGTAGGCGAAGTGTGTACCTTTGTGTGAAGCTGAGTTTTTCAATGTTGTCTGTGGACATTATATATAGTTTGTTTTTGAACAGAAAATATTGATAATTCTCTTCTAAGAGGTCTTATACCTATTTTATTAGGTTTATTCTATGTGTACAATTAGAATATCTTTGAAACTAGTTTCCTTACCTATTTTTGTTCTTCCTTTTTGTTCTTGTCCTGAGTGGAATTCCATAATAAAGAGGTTAAAACTTATTTTTGACAGCTGAGAAAGTTTGCTTTTCAGATCTCAGACTTTGCTCCACACATAATAAACAAACTGTGAATTATGGCGACTCAGTCTGTTCCATTCTGAAAATTTTGGTGTCCTTGCCTAATATGTACCTTTTTTTTTTTTTTTTAAATTACAGGAAAGGTGTAGGTGGGGATGAAGGCAAGTAGACAGTCAGGAAGAGAGAGAAGGAAGAAGCAATTATTATTATTATTTTTTATCTAGTTGATCACACTGATTGTTTCCTCCCAAATCCAAGACTCAGACCCAGGGGTATGTGGCCTGTGCTCCTTCGGAGGTGATTGATCTCATTGCTACTCCACTAGGGTGTGCCTACCTTACGTTCTAAAGAGGTCATCTTCTCCCTCAAAATGAATATCACACACTATCAGTTCCATGATACTATTCTTATAACCCCAGAAAATGGCATTTAACTATTCACTTTTGTTATCCTGTCTTTAATAGTACATATTATATATATTCAGTTGTATATTGTCATCCAGTTGATCTGTTTGCTCTCCTTTGAAAAATACCATGTGTAAGTAATCAAATGATATAAATCAGTATACAGTTGAATACTGAGATTCCTGTTTTCTCAGCTTTGTTGTCATTTCAGTTGTATAGTCATTTTGAAACTTATGCTCCAGAGGAAGAAAGAGCTGATGGGAACTGGTAAAACCAAGCATAACCATTTACACTTGAATGTTCTGGTGCAGCTGGAAGGTACAGAGTTCTTCTAGCTAAACTTATTTCATATTGCTACTCTTTTGGGTACATGCTAAAGGATATCTTACTTCTTTTCTACCTTAATTCCCTTTAATTTTTGATTTTGAGGATGTTAAGGATTTTCGCATAACTATTCCTTTAGTCAGATAAATGCATGCCTTGCTTATTGTGTTGGAGATATAATTTATACCTTGAGGGTCTTCAGTAATCTGAATGAAAAGAGAAACCAAAAAAAGTCCTTTTGTGTTAATTCTGTAAGTGTTTATTGACTGCTCTAGAGTCCTGCCAGCAGTTGTTTAATTCAAATATTCATTTGAATTATTTCATTCATTCTTAACAAATATACTTTTCTGTATCATGACCACTTTTTAAATTTCTGATAAGCTATAAAAAGTATATTTAGGGTTAACCAGAGAAATGAGACAGGTTCTGTGTGATGCCTTTTTCCAGTGTGTTAGTTGTCACTTTTCTCCCTTTCCTTTAGATAGAAATTGCAAAATGTAGAAAAAAGGTGGCTTAAAAAGCATCACAAGAAAATCCAGAGAAGAGGTGGAAGAAGAGTATAGCAGTGTAAGGCAATCGTCAAGTTGATTCATGGGTCGTGTTTGTCAAGGGGATAATGTCAATGCTTAGTTGTTTCTTCTAGATCCAGATAAATGAGAAAATAAATGATCTAGGAGCATTGGATTTTTCCTGGTGGGAGTTTGTTGAACCAATAAAAAGGTTAGAGAGGGGACTTTTAGAAGGAAAATGTTACTGTAATGTTTAAGCATGCTCTTGCACCAATTGAGATATGCATAGGTACATCTTTTTCCAGCTGGGAAGACCTTTTTTCTTTTCTAGAGAAGTTGACCTTTGTATCTTTAATGTAATAACCATTTTGTCCTTTATATAATTTATGAAGAAATAGCTATTTGTTTAGAAAAGTTGAAAAACAAATGAGTAAAATCCCTTTTTATCAGTAGCTGTGTTCTTATCTCCTGGATTCCAAAACAGTTGTTGGCGATTGTGGCTATTTACTCATAACCTTGAACAGTTCTCACAAAATTATATTCCAGTATATATTAGTTGTGAGCCTCCCTGCAAATTGTTAATTTTAATAAAATTTATAGTATAAATATTGGGGAAAGTGATAACAAGTTTTTTTTTCTGTTTTTTGATACTGGTCTTAGCACAATTAAAATGTGGTTTCATGTTGAGATAGTTTTTGTTCTTCTGTAAGCTTTAGAAGAATAATTTGTCAAATAATATTCATGAATTTATTGTTGATATCTGGGTAAATGCCATTTTCTGGCTGCTTTGCTGTTAATGAGCTAGACATTTGACTACTTAATAATTTTAATGGGAATTGACTAAAGGCATTGTGAATAAATAGTGAAAATCCAGCTCCATTACTGGTAAAATATCCCAAAATATAACTTTTATAATTATTTAGAAAAAATTAAGAATTACTTCAAAAATTTATATAAGGACGTAGTACAAATGATGGACAAAAAGGAGCTATTTTGCAGCTTTGACATATATTTGGACATCTGGAATATAAAAAATAGTAATAGTTAATTTCAAGTTCCAGGTTCTAAGCTATATTTTTTCCTTGAAAGGTTTTCTAATTTTACTTTAAACCTAATCTAAGAATAAAATTTATCAAATTACACAGCTATATAAGACTCATGTAATCTGTACAATTTAAAGAGCATATGCTTTATAATGTGATCATAGAAATCTATTTTTTTTTTTTAGTACCAGATTGTCTTAAGGTTATAAAAACGTATCTTTCATAGACATTAACATCAACAAGACCTTTTGACATTGTGTGGTATTGAAGGTGAATACCTATGGGGTTAAAGATGACAGAGTTGAACTTTTAGAAGCATTATGGGTGAAATAGTGCTTAGAGGATGTTGAGCTTTAAAATCTCAGGGGAAGTAATTAGGGCATCATTGTGGACCTCTTAAGATGCTTACTCAATTTGTGGCTTAGTGATAGAATGTTAACAAAGCAGATTGCTCCCAAGAATGTTTTCATTCACTTTTAACCCCTGAACCAAAACAGAACAAAACAAAACAAAACAAAACACTATTGAAATCTGGTGATTGCTGTTGACTTTATATGAATTAATGTTTGGTTTTGCTTTTACTTTGTTTCCAATTTTATCCTTCCAATACTATGTCTATTGATCATATGAAGGTTTTGATCCATTATTATGCTGTATTTCTGGTATTGATTTTATAAATCTAGTTACACTGCTGTCTGTCTGGAGTGTTTTTCCTCTTTGGGTGGATTACCTTGTACCTGACCATCCTCAGTAACTTTCTGCTTGTATATAGTCGCTTAATTCTCCAAATAGTCAATCACTTCAAATTGAATCCGACTCTCCATAGTGTTAACTATCCTACTCAAGTTGATACATGTAAATTTAATGACAGTGCTGTCTTGTGAAATTCACATTCATGAATGAAAATAGTGAGTCTTCATTTTGTAATTTGGTTGAAAAAATATCCACTCTGCCATTCTCTGCTTGATTGCTTCGTCCTGCTCTAACTAGCTGCAAGTACGTACATACGTATTAAGATTATCTTTTTCTTGCTTTGTCAAAGAAAGCTTAGAAAGTCATTGCTTTGTACCTGTATTTTATCAGTCTAGGACGGAGGGAGTCAGTGTCTAAAAATAGTAGCAAACTGATTTCCTGATTTATGGAGCTTTCTGGTCCCAATCCATGGGAAGAATCTTTTGGAGTAACACCTGTCTTGATAGTTGCCAACCATCTAGTTTCTAGGCCAGAGCCACCACCGACCCATTTGTATCCTTGCTCAAGTTAGAGAAAGGTGTACTGGAATATCTTTTTAATTCCTCCAGATGGACACAGCACCACAAAGTCAGTTAGCTTGGTGTGTGAAGTCTGGGCAACACCTCACTCCCATTCACCTCTTGTGCAGGTGCAACTGAGCTGGGCTCAGCCTTACACAGATCCTGTTCCAGGTCGTTGAGTTTATGCGGTTCTGCTAGTGCGCCCTGAAAACAGCACAGTAAAACTACTTGTCCAAGTTTACTTGTGCCAGTACCCTTGCTAGAAGATTCTAGCTCTGTAGCTGGAATTCCTTGCTGTTACCGTCTTAGGCTGGGACTGTATTATCGCTCTAGCTCTCAAAAAATTACCTTAGTGTTTGTCCCAGCTCTCAGAAAATTACCTTAGTGTTTGTCCCAAAGTAGGATTAGCAAATTTTATTTGGAATTTTTGTCAGATCTCATTTAATAAATATCTAAACAATAACCACTGTGGTTTACAGAGGCAACGGGTATAGAGAAAATGCTTTTATAAGTTATCCGTGAATGAGAAAGTCATAAATAAAGGAGAGCTATGGTTGAGGGAAGCTTATAATAATAATTATTATTATTTTCATTTAAAATTCATGTAAGATGAACATGTTATATGTTGAAATCCAATCCACTGAGAATAATTTAGTGAAATAGAAGAAAGGATAAGTGATGTGTGGTGTCCTTTTAGGAAGATAGAGGAAAGAGGACATAAAGAGCATAAATGAATGGGAGTATCTTTGGATAAATGCAGGAGTTGGTACAGAAAGGTTAGAGGTAATACAGAAAGCAAGATTGTATGATTGTTGTTTTTTCATGAGGGCATTGAGATTTCTCTATTAAAAAGGATAGGTGGACGTATATAGTTCTATAGCTCCTGGAGAATGGCAAGTTTGAGATAAATACAGTTAGGGAATGTGCACAGAAACTAGTATGATTTCCCATATATGTTGCGGAAAGTGACACATCTTAGATTGAGCTTTTACCAGGAAAAATGGAAGAATGCCAGATTAGGAGACTTATTTAGGTCAAGAATGGGTCGTTTTAGAATGGGAAAACTAAAAAGATCCAGAGATTGATGTTGGTGGAAAGAATTCTAGAGATTATACCTAGGATGGAGCAGTTTTTGCATAAGGAAAAGGTCTACATATGGTCATGAACCTGGGTGAGAAATGTGCAAGTGAGGATTGCTGGTGGCAAGGAGACAAAGGACTTGGTGGCAAGTCATGGGACAGCACGAGGTGTTGGAAACATAAGGGATAAGTTGTAGGCTGCTAACCCGAAAGGAAAGGATTTTTAGATGATAATGGAGACAATATGGAAAATAAGAATGGACAGATAAGATAGACCAGTGTTCCAACCTAAGCTATAGGTCCATGGTCAACCTGCTCAGCATCCCTAAGCTTGTTCTCGCACCTACAAGGAGAGGCTTGTGCATATCCCAAAGGACTAGATGATGTTTCTAAGTGTTGGGTACAGAGCCTGGCTCAAAAACTTAACCATTATTGAAGATGATGGGACTATAGGCTTTTGTGAAAAGCTTTACAGAAGTTTGCTGGGAGAATGAGTACAGCTGACAAAGAGGTTTGGAATGAAAATGGGAGTTAACGTAAACAACTGAAGAACTTTGTGTGTTGGAAAATTCCAAGGGGTCCTGATGTCTCTAGATTTTGAATAGAATCTTTACTTGTGTCTTTACACTCCCTCCATCTTTGTCTCTGTAGTGGTTTGTTTCCCTTCCCTCCTCATTTAGTAAACTTAAAATGTTTGTTTTTAAAAAAGCATGAAATGCACCTTTGTGTAGTAGGAGTTAGGTTTGCCACCTCTAGCTGAGCACAGTCCATATACATCCCAAGGAACTGGTTTCCCATCCCAGGGCTGAAGGGAGCAACTGAGATGTACAAATAAAATACAAATAAATAAAAATGCTTCTTCCCCCTCTCATTTCTTGCTTGTTGCCTACTGACCTTCATTTCTGCTGCATCTAAAAAAAAAAAAAGAATGAGGGATTATTTTAAGTTTTAAAAAAAAAACTAGTTTGAAATTATTTTAGGTTCACAGAGGATTGTAAACAGTACAACATTTTTGTATACCTTTTGCCCAACTTCTAATGTTGCCATTTTTTAAAACTTTAGTAACAATCAGTAATGTAATTATTGGAATTAAGAAATTAGCAGTTGTACAGTGCTACCTACACGACAGGTTTTATTCAGATTTTTTGAGTTTTCCCACTGCTGTTCTTTTTCTGTTCCAGGATCCAGTTCTCACCTTGCATTTGGTCTGCCATGTGTCCTTGGTCTCCTCCAATAGTGACTCTGCCTTCCCTTTCATGACCGTGATGTTTTTGAAGAATCCTGCTTAGCTGTTTTGTAGTGTGCTTCTCAACTTGAGTTTATTTTGACAGTATTCTCTGTATTTCCAAAATCTATCTCTAGTGCCAATGAGACTCCTAGAGTAGAACAGCACAGTGATTCAATGTAGGTATAGTTTTTAATTAGAAAGTAATTAAAGGAAAATTGCTTTCTGATGTTGCAGCTTCCAATTTCCCCTCGCAAGACTGCCTCTAAACATATATATATGTATATATATATGGAGGTAGTGCTATAAATTAGTTAATTCACCATGTATGTTGCTAAGGTATTAATAGAAGTTTAATAACAAAAATAATTCCTCTTTAGACAGAAACTAACAACTTGGTTTTACTGCTTAAAAGTTTTTGAATGCGATATATTCTGTGAAATTGTCTGTGAATAGGATTTTTCTGTTTTAAGAGCAGATAGTCTCGCATCTACTGAAACATTAGCTTCATTCAAATGACTGGGGCGTGATACAATTATGTATTCTATGTATTTCTTCTTCAGTATTTTGTTATTTAACACATTACCTATCTTGCTATTAATATATTGATGTCTTGAATTAAATGACCATTTAGGGGCTGTTTTAAAATCTGTAACTGCATTATCATTTCGTACTTAACCGCAGAGTGCTATATGTCCTAACTGACTTTTGAGTAGAAGAATTGGTTAATGCAGTGATATGTATTGCTTGCTTAGGCCGTACATTTGGGTTTTTGTTATCACTAAGTTTTGCTAGAAAGAAACCTTATTTTTAATATAAAGTTATTTTCAAATAGTATTGTGGATACTGTTGGTGCCTTTCCAAGACCACCTTTTCCAGGCTGATACAATGGATGAATGTTGTCCCCTAGTGACTGACAGCTGCCCCTTTGTCCAGAGATTTGCTACCAGCAAACTGGGGTCCTGCAATTAATGACTGATTGATTTGGGAGTGTTGAGGCTGCCTTCCCTTACAGGTGGTTTTTCTGGTACAAATCGTGCTGAAAAGAAGAATTCAGCTAAGACCATATTTTTGTCTTTTTTCCCTATGTCCTATTATTTCCTTTACTACTGTTTTCTGAGAGCATCATCTCCATTAATCACCTGCATCTAAATCTCTGTTTCTGACTTTGCTCTTAGGGAGTATGACCTAAGACAGTGACAGTAAGATGTGATCATTTTGAACAGATGTAAACTAAGCAACATGAAGATTGCTGACCAACAGGTCATTGTTCACTGGGTTTCTGGTATGATTGCCTGGAAGCTACATTGAACTGGAAGTTTGGACTCTAGCCCTCAAGTTTCTATTAACTGGCTTGTTCTGCAAAGTTATTTCATTTTTGTGAGCTTAATCTTTCTGTAATATCTGGTGGTTAGACTATGATATTTAGATTTTTATTTTGAAGATTTTCCCTTAAGGCAGAATCTTCTTAAATGAAGATGCTTGAGTCTCCTGGATGTCTCCCAACTCTAAATTTTTTGGTAGCCTTAACTCAACAACTCTGAAATTATAACATGAAATACAGATATATGTTTTCTAGGAAAAAGTTTGTAATGCATTCCTCGAGGACTTTGTGACCTCTCAGAAGTACCATGTCACATAGGGTTTTCTACTTTTAGCCCTTTTCTCCATAGACATTCAAAATCTTTTCTAAAAATCTTTGCCTTTTATGTGTACATATTTTTATACCTTTTTTCCCCCCTTTTGTAGTGGGCATCTTAGTCTTTCTGATGCCATTTTCTCCTGTGCATCCAGGGAATGACCAAGAATTAGATGAAGTTAAATGCTTAGTGAGTGCACTGGAAAACTTGTGGTATTGTGTAGTTGATTCTATCGTAGTATTATTTTCTTTGTTTCCTTTTGCTCTTTTTTTTCTTTTTAAAACAGGGACTGGCATTACACTTTTGTCTACATATGACACTTATCTTCATTGCTAGAGAGATGGGGTAAGTCAGAGGAAAGAGGCTGGGAGGACTCTGGATCTCCTCCTTAATTCCATATGTATCACTTTTTTGTATGAGCTGAGGTCATTTTGAAGATGTATTTCCAAAGAGAAACCTGTAGCCTTTTTTCTCCTTCAATTATCCACCTTGAAATTTTGTTTTGATTTCAGCTATGATGAATTGTCTTGCTGTTTTTTGTATTCTGAATCTTTTACTTTAGTTTGCCTATTAAAGAGACTGGATCAGATTTGTCCATTAGAAAGAAAAAAAATCAGTGAATAATTAAAAATTGGAGGTTCTCAGTGCTCTTTAGGTCTCCCCACCTTTTATAACCATTACTCCCTAGTTTCCCTATTACTTCCAATGAAATTCTTTGTTTTCTGCACTCACAATAAATCGATATGCTTTATTGTTCAGTATAATAAAACAATATATTTCAGCATAAACAGTTGGCTATCACTGCTGAAGAAGGTACAGTGAATTGACATTCTTGAATCTCTGCCTCATACTCTGTGAGCACAACAGCTAGAGTGTAGGATAAAAGTGTGTTGTTCTAGTGATTGAAATACCACAAGCAATACCGTCTTAGGCTACCTAAATTTCAGAAGTAGAACACAAATGTTAACAAAGAAAGCTTTAAAAAGAAAAAAAAGAAGGGTAACTAATTTTCAGCATAGTTGATTCTTGAAAAGCTTTATTTTATTAAAACTACACAGTATAGTATTTTTAATATGTAGCAATTTACATGTCAATTCCATTTACATCTACTTCCATTGAATTTGAGTCTAGACCTAGATAATGATGATGCTGTTTTCTTAAAGTATATGGGCCGTAAGACAGTTTTCATTGTGTAGGACTAGTTCATGTGTTACAGACTACCTAACACACCTTTCCCCTGTAATTGTGATAGGTGCACTGTAGTTACCATGACAACCAAAAATGCCACCTGCTCTTTCTTCCCTACATTTTCATCTGGTGGTAAGACCTATTGAGAATCACTGGCTTAAAGGAAAAAAAAAGAAACAAGCCATTATTCCACACAGTAGGATATTTCTGGCTGGAACTGTCACGAGTGACATATTACTAATTACTGCTTTATCATGGAGTATCAAATGGAACAACTTCTAAGATTTCAAGTATTTATATCAAGGTGAAGTGAAGGGACTTTTGACTTGTAAGTGCTTAAAGGATTTGGTAGTCAAAAGCTGAGTCAGCTAAAAGGATAAACTACCGTGTCTGAATTGTAGCACTCTGATACAACTTGGAAGAAATTTAACTTGCTGGGTTCTATAGGTGATCCAAAGTCCTGATATTGATGGATTCACTTTTTGAGTGGATAGGGAGTTTTTATTCATTCAAGTATTGTACATTACATTTGACAAATGTCCCCAGGCCAAGATCAGGAGGAGCTCCATTTGAGCTCTTTCAGCCATTTTGGTCTCCATCTCATTTTCATTTGCCAAAATAGCCTATTAAGCAAATTAATTGATAGATCCTGATAGCTAATCATATATTCACATATATTTTTGTGGATATATTGAACTATTTTTTTTTTTTTTTTTTTCAGAATTTGACCTGCAACATGAGCTAGTGTATTTAAACCCTTATTTTGTTTGATGCTTTTGAGAAATGTTAGACTTTTAGGTCTTGCCTTCCTTTGTGAGCGCAACTTCTATGTGATTTAGAACACTCAGTGACTTTACTGGTTGATGAATATTTTGTTAGGGGTGAGGAAGAGACAGAGCCATAGGCTGCCTCACCTTTGACTGGGATTAGTACTTCGCTGTTAAAATTTGAAAAGTGATTGGTTTATTGACTTGAAATTTCATGGTACATGGAACAGCTCTTTCAAAATGGGGCAAGATGGCTTTAGGTGCAGCTGATGTAAAAACATTTGTCTACATGTATGCGTAGACATATATGTTGTATATTTATGTATCTTGTGACTCCTAATGACTTTATGAAGGGCAGAAATTTTCAGCTGTCTAATTTTAATCTATAGTGATGTGAATGTAGTTTTACTAGCCTGCTGTGAATTTAAAAAGCTATTCTGGTAAGTATATCACCTATTAAAATGATCTAGAATACTTTTCTGCTCTGTCTCTCCAGCTCTTTTCTCTCTCTTTCCTTCAACAGAACTACACGTAAATCATTCCAAAACAATTAATGCTGCTTTAGTCACAAATTATTGATCTTCCATTCATAGTCTATGCAGACTTGCTGCTCAACTTAGGTACTAAAATGAGGCTTTTTAATTGTGTTTTCCAGGAAGATATGAATTTAAATGAAGATAAAAAGGCACCATTGCGGGAAAAGGACTTCAGTATCAAAAAAGAAATGGTGATGCAGTACATTAATACTGCTTCCAAGACAGTAAGTAAAACTGTCAAGTTGAAAAATACTGCTGAAAACATTGTATGGAAAACAACGCATTTGTCTAATGAAGTGCTTACGTTTGTGGGCAGCTGTAATTGGAGGTCTTTGAATATGTAATTAAAGGCACAAAATATTATAAGCTTAAGTAAAATATTTCTCATCTTATAATTTTTAATTGATTTTTATTTTTGAATCACTTAACGCTGCTAGGAATCACTATGATTGGTTGGTTTACTCTAAGACATCTTTCCTTGTTAGTGAACTTAAGATGGTTATTGATTTCTAATGTCAGTTATATATTGGGATAATACTTGTGTTTTAGCAAAGTGAGACTGAGACTGATTTTAACTCTACCTGCCTAAATCAGGATATATACTAGTGACTTGGAGACATATCTTTAATATGAATTTCTCTATGGATCAAATTATCTTGTAACAAATTATAAATGTAGATATTGAAAGGAGCATTAAGCCTCCGCATAGCTGCCAATTTTCCAGGAAAACATGAACTAGGTGGGTGGAAGTAATGATTAAATGTCTGAGAGCCTATGACAGGCGCACAGAAGCAATTTATTTCATAGAACAGCAAATGAGCTTGACCAGTCATATAAAAATTGTGAATAAATGGCTCAGATGAAAATATCAATTGGTACAAAGACAGTAGAAAATGATTTTGACTGAATTTAAAATAGAATTGGATTAGGGAAAAAAATCCTTAACATATCATAGTTTTCATTAGATACTTTATGCTAAGGTCTGTTTTCAAGAATATAAGTTATTTATACTTTAACTCCATTTACTACTAGACCAGTCAGTGACTGAGGTATTTCTTTTGGAAGAAAAAAATCAAATGATATTTTAATTTTTAAGCATGTCTTCTGTTTTGACGACCTGATTTTCAGTTGTAGGATTTGCAGAGTGCTAGGTTTTCTCTAGCTCTTTAAAAAAAAGCTTTTTATTTACTTTTTATGTTTTTAAATTTTTTTAGGGAATATTGCATCATAATATTATATAGATTAATATAAATGAATATCAGTATGTAATAGATTATTTACCATTATCAGACCAGTTCTCCTGCTCTTTGTATAGATGAGCTCTGTATCTTGCTTTTGTGATACTAATTGTCTTTGTCTCTTAATGATATTTGGATACCACAAATTAGCAGTGGCTTTTTAGTAGTCAAGGCTCTTATGTTTTAGAGTGGCTTATTTATCTTGTAGTTGATCTTGGGCAACTTATTTTACCTCTCTGGTACTCAGTTTCCTCTTCTGTAAGATGGGACTAATACTAACATCATAGGCTTGTTCTTTGCGTTAAACTGTTCCACGATTAGAGCAAAGTTTATAACTGGTAGCTGCATCTTGTGGCAGCATTTGTGATAATAATCATTGTTTTTTATTTTTTCTTTATTATTTGTTTATTCTTCCATGTTGAAATCATTGCACTATAATTAAAAATTTAAATATACGTTAGTAAAAATACAAATTTACTCTTTGTGGGTCTATATTTCTAAGAGATTCATTGGTGCATTCAACACATAATATCTATATTATGTGAGACTATTTGCGGCTCTGGAGATGGAACACAATGGAACACAAGATAATCTACCACTGTGTCTTATGAAGTAATGTAAGTAAGTAAAGTAGGAGTTGGAATGAGATGTGGCAAAAACCTAGGCAGGGTGAGGGGAGATGGTATAACTGTGATTATATAATCAGGAAAGACTACCCTAATGGGGAATTTAAAATTCAGCAAGCATGAATTCACATACTATAATTACTAGAGATGCTGCATTTGTTAGAACTGGTTTAAAAAATCATGGCCTAGTTGTGCTTCCTAATTCTTGAATTTCAGATAATAGATATGTCTTAATAGAACAAACTGTTTTGAACAGTTTGGTAGGTCTATTTTAGTTTGTTCACTGATTTTAAACTCTAATTCTCTAATAATTTGGGACTACTGTTGGAATTTATTTACCAGAATTAGATGATTAGATGATCAGGTTTGAAGTGGATTAGTATTCTAAAGTATGATGGAAGCACTGACTCCTTTAATTAGTGTGTGGAGATCCTGACCTTTCCTAGGAGCGTTCTATGCAACTTGGTAGGGTTAACATGTAGAAAGTTCAAACTGACAAATCATCTTTTTTTTGCTCTGCAAGTAGAAATATATTAACTCTGCTATGTGGACTTTGTCATGCCCGCTATACTTACGTTGATGAGTTCTGAAAAGTTTTTCTGAACCAAAAATGGAATCACTATTCTTAGTTGGATTGTTCTAGAGAGGATGTAGGGAGCTGGTTTCAGATATACTTTTATGATTCTAACATTAGAATTTGCTGTGAGGTTCTCTTTTGTGAGTAAGCATTAATACTTTCCGGAAGATAGCACTAATGCATACATCTGACTCTTTGAAAATGCTTTCAGAAATGTTAACTCTCAAACTAGTCCTGAAGTAGATAACATTGGCTTTTAGAATAGAGAAAAAAAAAAAGAAAATATCAGTCAAATGAGGTTATTTCCAAGACCTCAGTGAGTTTTGCTTTGGCTAATCAAATAGTAAAACTGAATTCCTGCAGTTAGAAAAGCGTATTAAAATTTTATTAAGCAAGCATAATATTTAGAGACTGAAAATGACAGACTTGTGTTTTTCTCTCTTCCTAGTGCATGGATGTCTGATCCAGATTTGAACAGTACAATCTGATGGTCAAGTCAGCTGAGGGGGGTGGCGGTGTAAGAAATTTTTTCTCCCTTATAAAAAAATGTTGAACAGGAAAGGCACTTTTTTCCCTGCCATTGGGCATGGTTCAGAGAAGATGTGGGATGCTTGGCACATAACATTCATGGAGCAGCTGCAGTGCAGTCCTGCCTCCAAACTTCCGTTTTGAGCTGTTGCATATTCTTACTGAGCTGTTCTAAGTTGGATATTTGCTTTGTTGCTGTAAGCATCCTGATAGATCATGCACATACAGTTTTGCCTATTTGGGATCTCTCTCTACCTCTAATTCACTCTGGAAATTACACTTTGCAATCCAGTGGAGTCTCTTGAAGATCCACCCTCACCCAATTTACTCAGCTTAGATGAGGAGGTCTTGCAAGGCCCACTGTCTATTCCCTGGCAAATGACTTGTCTCAGATGTTTAGTAGCAATTTCTCAGAGAAAACTTCTCTCAGAAAGAATACTACAGACTTTACTTTTCTTAGTCTTACCCTGGAGCTAGGTAATCTATTCTTCCATTAGTGCTAAAGACCTTGTAAGTAAGATGTGACATGGAAGTCCAATGGAAGAGAGTCCACAGTTCCTGAATAGCGTTAAGAAGAAATTTCTGGAAGAAAACAGAGGATGTCTTAAGCTATAACTGCCTAAGTTTTTTTCTAAATGCAAGGGAACTAGGCTTTAGTTTGCAAATCTGCTACATAAGAGTATTTAATAATGTTTAGCCTAACTGTGAGTGCGGTTCTCATTCTTTACAGGGGGTTTAATTCTTTCTAATATTTTGTATTTCTTAGAATACGTAAAGCACCTCCTGCATGTATCATTAAAGGATAATTTTTGTATTCAAGACAGTTGTGCTTAGTGTGGAAAAACAAGGCTTTGAAGATAAAACCTACAGAGTTGCTAGTCTCAAGTTTTCCTTTTTCTTTTTCCTTTCATTTGTGTTTTCATGCCCTATATATGTGATGCTGGTTTATGTTATATTATTTATTCTTTTGTGAGTGCGTGAGTACATGAATTGTATCCAGGGTGAGCTTTCCTAGGGTATATTGTGTCTGGGTAGAGTGAAATTCTCCCATGGCAGGGTTAACGGAAAACCAAAACCATGGGTTAATTTATACACAAAGAGTGTATTAAAGATACCTGTAAAGAGTAGAATTTTGATCAGTAAGCTACTTCACCCCACTATACCTTAAAGAATTGGTTAAAATATTCACTCTGTCTTTGCCATTGGTTAATAAGAAAGTATCTTCTATTCTAACTGTAGGCTTTTTAAGGGTAACCTGTGTTAGTACATAACTATGGAGAAGTCCTGAGAGGCTAAGACTTGTATCCCAGAAAGTGAAAACAAACCCCAGAAGGAGGCAGAGACTCAGTAAGGGTGAAAATAAAGGAGTGAAGAAGATTAGCATTCATGCTACCTTTGAGAGATAAAAGGAGAGCCAGAATTACTAAGTGAAATTTTACTCAGAAGAAGAAAGACAGCTTAACTCATGTGCTATATAAAGAAAGCAAACAAGCAAAAGGAAAACAGATCGGTAGATTTCAACAGAATTGAGGCTGTTGAAGGGGAAAGAAGTAGAGGGCAAGAGAACAGGGCAAAGAGCAAAGAGGGGTACAAAGGACAGTGGTGAAGGGTTATTAGAGCTCTGATGGTGGGTGTGATGCAGTGTATCAGACATTTGAAGAGGTGTGAATCTGTACTCCTAAAACATAGACGTTATAAACCATGTCACTTCAATTTAAAGTGTCTTTGGTCCTTTGTGGGGAGGTAGAGTTTCAGGGAGAGACATTTAAAGACTTTTGAGGAACCATTCAGTAGAGCTAAGCATTTGCTCATCAGTTTATTGGAGTTGTCTTTTTCCTTTTTCCCCAAGTGATTTTTTTTATTTTTGAAGTACATAGTACTTTATTCCTGTTAAGAGGCCGAAGCACACCATGGAGAACTGCAGTCCTATTTGTTCGGCAGAATCTAATGAACAGAATGGGTGATCAGGTTGGGGGTCTCTACTTTCTTTAGGACCTTTGACCTGTGTCTGTTCTCCCTGCAGTGGGGCCACTGCACTGGACCTTTGACCAGTGGCAGGCAGAGCAAAAGTTCAGGAGCCATCACTGCTGCCTGACTAACCGGAAGTGGCCAGAGAAGCAAGGGAGCCCCGCTGCCAGAGACCCATCTCGGGCCAGAGTCCAGACCACTGTGAGAGTGAACAGAGTTCCAGCACCTTCAGGGTTGCTGCTGAGAATGTATGCAAGGGGCACATTCCCCAGGGGCAGATTAGAAGTCCATCTGAAGGCAAGGTGGGCTCACCCTGGATTTCCAAGCTAAGAAACCTTCAGAACAAACAAGGGTTTGGGTTGGACTCTGAGAAAAGGCTTTTGAAAGGAATGAGAGAAACCGCAAAGGATGATCAGGAAAGGCCATGCCAACCTTCCAAAGCATAATCCACTGGTACTCTAACCCTAAATCAAAGAAGGGATTGGTCTCTCACGGGTAAAACAGACTACCAGACGCGCGGGAGGTGATGGAGGCCCCCGGGTGAGTAGTGAGTAGCTGATGGCCATTTGGCTCAGTTCCACCCAGGACTGCGAGCCCAGGTTCATTAGCACAACATCACCCACAAACGAACAGCCACAAGACCACAGTCATCAAACACATCTACAGATATGTCATAGGAGGTCGACAAGACCGTGGTCTGCAGTTGGGGAGGCAGGTGTCTATTGTATGATTACTCTGAGGACCAGTGTTCAGGGCCGGTGCGGGTGGACGCACAAGTTCTTGGCTCTCCTGGGGAAGGATCTGTTGCAGAAGGGACAGATTTTCTTAAGCATCAACTTTTGCATCTAAGGTTCAATCAGTTGCTTTCAGGTTCTGGAGACTTCCATGAAGGGCAGAACTTCTGTTCTCTTCTTTCTGTGGCTTTGCTGCTTTGGCTATGGTAAAGTTTTCCAGCTGGGCCTTCTCCTCCCCTGAGACTTGGGGTTTCTGATTGAAATTTCGGTTGCATCTACAACCATAATAAAAGGGGTCCTTTTCTTTCTCCTGTTCAACTGCACTGACCAGGACTGTGGGGGCTGGTGGGCTGCACAGAAAGATCGGCATCTGCACAGCCTGGTCCCTTCCTTCTCCAATTTATTTTTCTCTCTCAAGATGTTGAGACAGCCTGGACAATTTAGAGATTACAAACGAATTGCTACTTGTCAACACTGAGTCTTTTTTTGCGGTACCATTAGGTGTGGGTAAAATGCTTTAAATATTTCTTTAGAAAATTTATACTTCTACTTCTTCTTAGTGCACTAATTTGGAATTACACATTTTTACAGGTGCCCTGCTCACCACCTCACAATCTATATAGCAGCAGAACTGTATGATAGCTCTAAGTAATAGGCGTATTTTAGGTGGACTGGTAATCTAATAAGGAAGGCCTTCTTTCTAAAAGTAGACAATCCTTTATTTCCTATTTGTTAGATTTTTCCATTATTTATATTTTTCCCTAGGAAAGTAGCAGAATTCTCCTTTTATAATGGCTCTGGGAAATTTGCTAAATTCTTTTGATTTTGTTTTGAATTTTTTTCTTTCCTAATCAATGATGTAGTCAAGTGACAACAAAGTCTCCTCTGAGCACTTACTGGAAGTTTGGAGGGTGTTTAACTTTACTCCATGAACTCTTCTCTAAATATTTCTGTAGTTCTTGATCAGTCTTTTTCAGTAAGATAACAAGATTAAATATCAAGTGCTCTAGGACATAATAATCAAAAAGCCACATAAAGATTATAAAAAAAGTTTTAAAAAGAGGTGATGAAATGACCTAAGTCTAAATTTGAGTTCTTACGTGTGGGATTACTGAGTCTCGTGTTTATGTGTAATGTATTTGTGTAATGTTTAAAGATATTTTGGAGGCTTTTATATTCTCAAGTATAGAGGACCATGGTTTTCTGCTATATTAACCTTCTAGGCATATAATAATGAGAAAAGAACTGTGTTTTGGGAAAATATTAGATTTTAGATTTATGTATATTTTCTCTAAGTAGAAAACTAGAGTTATAAACTGTTAGCATTGATTTGTTAGTATTGTAATATTAGTGGGGGTGTTTCAGACCTTCCAGTGTTTCATTTTTTCTTGTTTAGAGATCAGTTTCATATTAATTATGAAAACTTAGATACAAGTAAATCAAGTCAATCAAATTACTATTTTTTTCGAAATTTCCTCTCTTGCCATTGTTAAAGATAACATGAATTTTCTTTTACTTGCATGTCAGGTTAGGGATTTGATCAAAGTACCCCATGTAACACAAAAATTGAGTAAAAATTTGTGGCTGGCATTTGCTTACTATTTTATCAAGAATATCTTTGCTTACCATACTTAGCCTCTGTCTCCAGGTCTTGCTTGCTGAGTGGGAGGAAATTTCAGAGCCTCAGGGCACTGAACCAATTTCTTGTTAAGAGTATTTCCTAATAATCTATTTGGCACTTTAATTTCCATTTGAGCCTCTGTAGGACAGTTTTTATTTATGTACAATTAAAATTATCTTCCAACAGCTTAAATTTATCTGGCATCCTTATGAGTCCTTCCTGGGCAACTCTAGTGGAGTTTAATGTTCTCTGCTATTACTGCATTATTTTTGTTTAGGCAGAAGATGATAATGAAGAAACTGGTCATCTTTTTTTTTTTTTTTTTTTATGGGAAGAAATTAGGTTCAAATTAGAGTTGTATCGTTTTGGTGTTTTAAAAATCTTATAGTGAATTAAGATATCTTTTCTTTTATTATAGCACTGCTTTAAGACTTGACAGACATAGAAACACTGCTACTGTTGTTTACTGGTAAAATGTACTGGAATTTAGAGCCCCGTGTGGCATCAGAGGTTATCTGAGGATTTTATTTGGTTGTTGAATTGTTTCTTGTTCTAAGATACTTTGCTATGCTCATGCTTAAGTTTTAGAATTTTATGAATATAATTAAACTTATCTTGTCTAATAACTGCAGCAGTACTGAAAACCTAGAAAGTGCCAGAAAGAAGAGCAGTGGGATTTTGATAGGGCTGAAAGTGGTGAGAAAATATTGATATGGATAAAACTTTTGACAGAAGGAACAGGGCTGAAGGAATACATACAAAATTGAGACAAACACTATGTATGTATAGTTATTCCATGACCCAAGGGGAAAGATAACTAATGAAATGAGGTAAGAACTGGCCAGGAACAATGACTCTCGTATGAATCATCTGGGCAATTTGGAAAATCTCATTGTCTAGGCCCTCCCATTTAACAGTCAAGTTAGAATTCCCTTGGATGGGGCCCCGGAGTCAGAATTCAGTAAATTCTCTGTTGGTGGCTTCAGTGTATAAACTGGGGAGAATACTGTGTTGTACAAAATGAACCTCATCACCAGGTATCTTTTAGTGTAAGGTTAAAACAACATAAGACTAGGAGTGGACAGCAGTTACAGGCTAAGCGTGGTGAACACATACTAGTAAAACTGAAATCAAGCCCCTGTGGGTTCAAGGCTAGTTTTCACACAGATAAGGTGAAAATGAATGTTCCAGTGGCATGTTGTAGTGTCTAAGAAATTCTCTGTGATACTTGGCCTCTAGTAGAAAATCTTTTCTTTTCTTCATATCTACTTTAACAGAAGAACTTGATCTGTTTGGGTCAAGATGCCCAATAGAATAGGTGTTAGCAAGGAGGAAGAATATACTTGGTTTCTAAGTTTTTGTTTTTGTTTTTAATAGTGGAAAAGTGCAGGCAGGAATGAAGGCAAACAGGCAGCCAGGAAGGAAGAGCGAGGAGGAAGAAGCATTTTATTTTTATTTAGTTGTTCATTGGTTGTTTTCCTGAATCTAGGACACGAACCAAGGTTCTTGGGTTGTATGTGGGATGTGCTCTTTTGAAGGCGACTGACCTAACCACTACTCCACCAGGGTGCACCTGGTTTTAAAGTTTTAATGGATTGATTCACCTTCCTAGTTAGTAGCAGTAAACCTACTCCCATATTAATTTAGTTTAGAAAGAATCATTTTTTTTGTTCTTATTTCTAAATATATTATATTCTATACATAAAATAATCCTTAATGGGTTAATTATCTTAACACGCAAAAGACATTCCTATCTTCATGGTTTTCTGATTAATCACCATTTCCTATCTGGTGCAAGATACTGATGTTTCTCTTCATTCCTGAGAAAATAAGTGAAGTTGGTACAGATTCTTCTCATCAATGTAATACAAAACTACACTGGAATCTTTTGACTAGCAAAAAGTCTTCCAGGTTTGATGAAGTAAATTGGGAATTCCATTCTTGGGATTTACTGAGGTGTACAAACTAAATAATCTGTAGCAAATTCAGACGATCTTAAAGTTTTGACCACTCCTTATATAGTACTATTAAATTAGTTTTTTCCTTTTGCAGACTTTTTTGTAAGAAAGCTGCATTGTATTCTTGAGTTAAAATTTATTTTCTGTCATTATTTTTGTTAAAAATGTTTTTTTCTAATGCTCTTACTCAGTAGACATTTTCCTAGTTATTGTTTTTTATTTGCATTAGGTTTGGACGGTATCTTAGGGTATTTCTAGGTTTTGTGAATCTAGAAAAGCCTAGGGAATATATGACATCCCCAAGTTAGTGCTGCTGCCAGGAATAAAAAAATAGGGTTTCATATTTTTTTAATTTTATTATTTTAAAGTAAGATATAGTTACAGACAACATGAAAAATCAAATATGTAGTTCAGTGAATTATCATAGGGAGAATACCACCCAGATCTATAAGCAGAAACTTGACACTACCCTTAGACAGCCCTCTGACCGCCCTTTCCAAGTCTTAAACCTCCTTTTATTCTCTTAAAATAATTACTATCATGATGTTTATAGGAATTACTTCCTTGAGTTTTTTGAGTCATGCAAAAGTACATCCCCCCATGTCATGGTTTATTCTTGCTTTTTTATTTTATTTTATTTATTTTTATATTTATATTTATTTATTTATATTTTATTTATATTTTAACATTTGGAATATTGTAAGATTTTTTTTAATCTTCAGGTTCCCTCTCCAGCCCTTTATTTTATACAGGACAGTCTGGATCTTACTGATTGTATATTCACGGTGAAGTCAACATATTTTTCCTTATTTGTATTTATTTCCTACAGTGTGTCTTGATCAGATTCAAATTGGATCTCTTTGACAAGACAATAAAAAGTATTATGTTCTTTCATTAGGATGTTAATGATTTCTGGTTTATAACTAAAATTATGTAGTCTGGTTTTTAATTTTTCATTTATTGTTTTGAGTACTACTATAAACAACTATTTCCTCTCAAAGTTTTGAATTACTTTGCGGTATAGGAAATTTAGGATAAATGTTTGATTCTCTTTATTTGCCAGTTTTTAAGATTTTGAATTGTTTTCCTATCATCTGAAGAGGACCAATTATTTTTAATATCATTGGCAATTTATATAAATCATAATTACTATGTTTAGCAGAGCTCAATTTGTTCCACCTTTGACTAATGTCTCCTTGACTCCTACTCATTTCGGCATAACCTTAATAGTTGTGGATTATTTCATTGCTCCCTGATAAGATGGGATGGTCTAGTCTCCCTTCTTCTCACAGAAGACCTGGAATCAGTCATCTCCTTTCGGGAAATGGTATTTCAACAACAGTCTGGATTGGGGCTTGTCAAGGATTGCTAACTACTTCTTTACCTTTTTTCAGTGGACAGAGCAAAAGAAAAAAAAATAAATGTATATATATTTAAGAAATTCTTCTGTCTCCTTTTACATCTATTTGTGTTGTACTATATGTTCACTGACTGAGCATATAGTCATATATTTTATACTCTCTTGGTTTGTAGTACTCATTTAGCCTTTACTTCTTTGAATAATTGTACTTAGTCCCTATTTAGTTTTTATTTCTTCTATGAGTAACTGTATTTTAATTCTCACCACTATTCTTTATGTCTGAATTTCTTGAGACATTTAGTTTATTTGAAGGACTCAAGGTACAGTATCCCCAGAGTCTTGCATGTTGAAAACAGTATTTGCCTTTTATCTCATTTTATTGGATATAAAATCTTAGGCTGACATGGTCTGTTCCTTAAGATATTAAATATAAATAAATATATAAACAAAAGGTATTCTAGCATAAAGCATGATGGCTTTGCTGTCAAAAAGTCTGCTGATAAATTTTATTCTTTACCTAGATATCTGCTGTCATCAAATATATACTCTTTTATTATTACTTTTAAAATATATATTTTAAATTTCACCAAAGTATTGTTTCCTTTCTTCGGTTTTCTAAAGGGATCCTATTGTCCATATGTTGAGTTTTTGTATTTCTTTTATGTGTTATTACCCAAATTCATTTTTATATTTTCTTTTTGTTTGAAATTTTTTTGTTTCATCTTTGAATCTTTGATGACATGGTGTATTACTATGTTTGTTCTTACATTCTACTGTAGTCTTTGTTTCTGAAATGCTTCCATTTTCTTTCTGCATTCTCTTACCTCATTGCCGTTCTGAGTTTATCTAGTTCTCTTTCAAGTGGGTCTCCCTGCCGCCCTTGTCACTATGTTCTCTTAATAACACATTCAAATTGTAAGTTACAATTTGTTTTGTTTTATGGTTTTGTCTTTGTGGTGACCTTTCATCTTATTTAGGAATGTACTATCCAGTTTTGCTTTGCTTTCAGAATTGTCTTCTTAGTGTTGGGGTCTTGTCTTGCAAGGGGGGAGTCCTACAGCTCATTGCCAGATTATGTTTATAGAACACAATCTACTCCTGTGTCCTCAGATGCTTTCTGCCTCTTGCATTCACTTACCATTGAGTGGCCAAATTCCACCTACATTGAACAACAGACCGCACTGGCCTACTGCAATTTCAGATGATACCTCTGAACTGTTTTCGGACTCTTCTGTTTTCATGTTCATCAGTCACCTTGTTGCTTTTTTTTTGCTTCTTCCCATACTGACATGATACTGTACCAGTCTCCATATGCTTGTATTTTGTCTCCAAATATTTGTATTTTGAAGATCTTAGTGATACCTTGTTGCTCAATAAATATCGTTGGGTTTTTGGTTTTGCTATTGAGTTTTGCTGCTTTTTCTGTGAGGAACCAGGGAGTTGCAGAATTACACGGCTGCTTCCATCTGTTTGGATCCTCCACTCTGCATTTGCATCTTTTAGTCTATGCCAATTTGTGTCTTTGGTTAAAAAAAATTCTGCGCTATTAATATTCTTCCTCTTGCCTACCCCTGTCCCCCTCAACCTCTGTGACTTTCAGGAGTGAAAATGAGATATATTAAGGATTGACATTTTTCTATGTCACTTTAACTGATAGCTCTGGGTTTTGTTTATTTCGTCCGTAAACTTTCATCAAACCTCTTAATGATTCATGACCTACAAATAGATTTAAATAAAACACTAGTTGAAATCTTAATTTCTATATTATGTTTGTGCAGTGCTACCATATTCTCTTATAATGTCAATAAGTTATGCATACCACATCCTTTTCTATATCCCAGTGGTAGTGGGGAAATTCAGACTGCCCTTCAGTACTTACCCCACCCCGGAAAAAATAGGTCTCATCTGCTTGTGTGTGTCTATAAATTAGTGAGTGTGTTAAATCTATCACAGCATGAAATCACTTCAAGCTCTGTGAAAGAGTATCTTAAAGAATTTAAATTGATTGCAGATGTTGGTGCAATTAAGCAGGCCTGATGAGCTCGGAATCATGTTTCTCAAATTTGAATATGAATGCATTTAAAAAAATTATAGTGATGTACGCCATGTAAATGGAGTTCATAGGCGTCTGCGAGTTTCTATCACCTTGTGTTTTAAAGTGGTTCAGCAATGTGAAAAGTGATGTGTGACCCCTTATATAGATACCTGTATTACTTAGAATGAAAATGTAATATTCACCTGAAGTACGTAGTTCGGTGCCATCCCTAACCAACTAGAATTGACTTTGAATGATTATTTCCTTGGTTATTTCATTTGTTTACCAGTTTGTTAACTTTTTGAGCCTGTAATTCAATTTGAAAATTATTGTACAGACAGTGAGGAAATATAATGTTATTTCTTCCCCATTTTTAAGAAGAAAAATAAATTAATCTAACAAGCCAAATGAATTGGCTTAGAACACAAAAGCATAGGACTTTTTTTTCTTGATGTTAGACATTTTGCCCTCTCTACTTTTAGTCCCTTTGTCTTTAAACTTCCAAAATGTAAAAGAAAATTTTATGTTTTAAAATATAACCTCCTGGGTTACAAATTAGAAAGTGAATTCTGAAACAAGATGGTAACAAGATTAAGTGGAGTGTACAGTATGTTCATTTTCAATTTGTTTCACATTGATCCGTGCACATTAAATAATTAAACTCATCAATTTCTGTAACACATTGTAAAATGTTATGGACATCAGGACTTTATTATATATAGAGTAATAAAATAAATTTCAAAAATAGTTGTGTTTGGATAGTTTTTAAATATTAAGAACATTACTGAAGCATTTTTAATATAGTAGCATTAATGATTTTAAAAAATGAGCAATGACTACATTACATTTTTTCTAGATAATGAGAATTAAAGCTGTGTTCTGCTGTATTTTTAAAGACTTATTTTACTCATCATGGCAGCCTGACTATACTTTATTTCCAGGTATTAAGGATCTAACTTTGTTCTTTCTAGCTCTGTGATTTTTGGAAGTTCATTATCTTTCTTTAAGAGTTAGTTTACTAAATTATAAAATATTGGGGTTTTTGTATGTGAACATATGGGATTGGATGTAAGGAGGTGATTAAAGTCTCTAAGTTATCTTTAAGATTTTAACTTACCGAGAGACTTCTCCAAGTTTAAAGTGAAGTGTAAAATGGAACTCAGTGAATGAATATACCATCTGGAGCCATCTTAAATTTGATACGGGAATAAAAATGAGTAAAAGTTATTAAAACTGGATATCATAAAAATAATATAGCATTTTTTTCTACTTAAGATGAAAAGTATGTTCATATGCTAATCTTTGAATTAGAGCCAAACCCTTTTCTTGTAGCAGGAGTAACTCCTACTATAGTTTTTCCTACATAAGGCATACCTTGGAAGCATCATCTGTGATCACCCTTTGTGTGTTTTCATTTGACCAAAAAACTTATACTTTAAAGAAATTAATCGTAAATTCAGACTAAAGATCTCTGTATGATTTTAAAAAGTAGTTTATCACAGACACACTTTGTTTTTATTCTTGTATATAATTATATCAACAAGAATAGGTATTATCACATTTTGTAAACATTTTGGGATACAAAAAATTGACTCTTGGGAGTCACTGAATTCTGTTTATAGTTATGTGTAGCCTACAGGCTGCTTTGGGCGTGTTACCACCTTTCAGAATATTGGAATTCCTGATACTGGATTATCTATCACAACACCTTAAAGAAGTCACATTTTAGTTTCTGTGGTGAACTAAATTTTCTTTTCTCTCCATAAGGGAGTCCTAAAAAGAGAATTTTCTGTAACATGTTTTTCTCCTCCCTACTTAATTGTCCTACTCTCTTTTTGTTAGAAGTGAGTGACTCATCTCAAACTGACTCAGAAAAACAGGAACATATTGATTCATGCATCTGAGAATCCCTGTGGTATATTGGTTTCAGGGAGGCTGTAGATCTAGGAATGCAAATGCTCTAAGGACCCAGTTTTCCTATAGCTCTTAGCACTGCTTTACTGTATCTTGGCCTCAATCATACAGGTTCTTTTCATGATGTATCTAGATGGTTAGCAGAAGCTTCTGGCTGAACCACCTATATTTTACATCAGTGATTGTCAAAAGTTTTAGATTATTTAGCCCATCAATTTGAAAAAGTTGGTCATGTATATCATTATACCAATAAAGTTTATAAAACTGTCCATTTTACTACTATTTCATGTTTGTTATGTTCATTTTAACTGTAGCATAGATTCATATAAGTTACTATGAATTGATAATACAGTAAGTTTATAAGTATCACTATTTTATTTGAATTTTCTCTTTCATATTCATAAAAGAAATCAGTTTTCTAAATCACACTCTAGTTATGCTAGATTCATGACGGTCTGACAAACATGTCTTTATTTTTCTACTCAAATTTTTTATCTAATCTACAGATTACTTGATGACTTGTTATTTTAAAGAACAACTAAACTTTTTGGGATTGGTGCCTTCAAGATAATTGATTTTACTTTAAAACTTCCTTTATTTTTCTCTAAAACATATACTCTTGCTGCCAAATTTTAAATGCGTTTTTCACTTAAAATTGCTTGTTCTGGCTTATCTCTTATAACTGAATCCATCATACTCTCCAGGAATGTTCTATGATATGAGCACACACAAAGATGCAGTAACTATTGTAGTTCCACAAAGCTGATATCGACTTCTTGCCCACATAGTCCCATTCTTGTTCTTACTTGTACTGCACTGTACTGGTTTGTCAATTCTTGTACCCTTGTCAGAGCCTATCCTCCATTTAGCCACATTTAATTAAAGTCTCAGTTTTGAGTTCTGTGTTGCCAACCTTTTTTGATCAGTAGTTGAGGTCCCTGAGTAAGATCTGATGAGCCCTTAGCTCTGCCTTTGTGTTGTATTAGGAGGGAAAAAGCCATCAAGACAGGAATCAAGGTTAACGTGTCATCCGGGCAAGATAGATCTCTTTAAGGCAACATGTCTTTGTGAATCCATTTTTGTCCACGTGTGACAGGGAAGTTGAAGACTCACAAACTTGACTGACCAACATGCTAAGACTCAGTTTGCATTTCATGAGCTGTCATATAATGTAAGCTAATGAAAACTGATTTATAACAGTCCAAATACCACTTTAATAATTTTCCATCAGAATTATTAAAGAGAAAAATTCTTATATTCTCTCTTTTTGGGCTAGTCTACGGAGGATAGATAATTTGCTTTTACGGTTTATTGAATGCTTCACTGTGAAGATGGGGTGTGTGTCCAAAGCATCTGATGCTTTTCCAGTCTTAACTGTTTTCCTAGTTCATGTACCTATCTGTTTAATTAATGTGATAGATGAGAAGCTCCATGAAAATAGGGGCTACCTGATGCAGCATGAACTAAATTTTTGTAGTGTGTCTGGCATCCCTTTCCTAGGGGTCTCAGAGGGATTATCTATAGAATTTAAGGTCTCTGGATATGTCTACAGGTAACCATGGAGACTACCTCCTCCAATAATACATGCTTATTACTGTTAAAGTACCTGAAATTTCCGAGATCATATTTCTATGTATGTAATTAAAATAAATTCTTTTTATATCTCTAGCCTTGTAATTAAAATAAATTCATTTTATCTTGAGGTCATACTTGATCTTGGTTATCTGTAGTTTCTTGGGTCATTTTAATAGGCTCATTATCTGTTATATTTTGATTTTTTCTAATTTTTTATTTGAAGTTGTGATTTTAAAATCTGAGGCTATCTTAGAATTGGCGAAATATATATCTGAGATTCACTTCTTGCCTGGTTACCTTTTAGAGGAAAATATGACAGGAATTAATACTCTCATTTTATTTTCTTACGATTTAAATTTTGTGGCTGATCTTTATACATTTCTGCCTGTCATTTTTGAGAAATTTCTTAGGACAAAAGGCTGTTAAATAATCACAATGATTAGAAATTCTAAGATCAACTTGTTTAGTAATCAAGTTACACTCCAAGTGTCATTCATTTATTCAGATGATCAAATTTAAAATTATTAAAATCAAAGATACAACTTAAAATGATAGAGTATTACTTAATGAGATGGTTTTTCAACCAATATGGAAGCATTTCTTACTGTCTATGACTTTGTTTATTCTTTGGTGAAAAGGTATATGATTTCTTAATAATTTTCTCATTGAAAGTTCTATAGAAGGAAAGATTTTCTTGCAAGATCAGAATTCAAATATCTTAATGCAAAGTGAATAAATAGAATGACATGTAATTATTTACTTTTGCATAATGCTTCTTTAAAATTAATAGCAAAATCCAAGTTAAGAATATGACTAATGGGGGAATAAACTAAAGTATGTAAAATATTAAACTTTTTCTTATTTCAGCAATGAGGCATTGTTACCAAGAATTTAGAAAACATAACCCATCATAAAGAAGTAAACACTTCTACCAGTCCAGCTTGAGGCAATAAGTTAACATGTTAATTTTTTTAATATTTAAAAAAAATCTAAAATGGAATTAGAACAGCAAAATGGTGGTTTCTATAGCAGACTCTTTATTGTGTCAGTTTTGGCAGTAGTCCAAAGGCTGCTACTAGCAGGTACCAGAACAATGAGGTCTGCGAAAAGAGTTGTGAAACTTATTACTACCTTTAGCACATCATTCACTTCCAGGCTGTATAAAAAGAGGTTTACAAATGTTTAAAAAGAAGATTGATAGAGAGGCTGTCTTTGCAGAGGGGTGGGTCTCTGTCTCCAACTCCTGTTGAGGGCTTAGTGTCAGGTGAGTGGACCTTTCAGAGAACCATGTCCCATGGGAACAGAAGGACTGGAAAATGACTCTATTTGCAAATGGTAGGCTCTAATGGAAAGAGACTGTGTGAGTTACCTTGGTGGGAATGCTAGCAGAAAGGTTTAGACTTATGTGAACAAGCTGGGCTTGTACCAAAACATTGACCCAATGTGTACCACCTAGGAGGGAGTTGACTTTGAGCTCTCCTGGAAGGAGTTTTGCCAAGGGGACCACCTGCACGTGTGATGACCCCAACAGAGGCCATCTATGTGGGGTGGACTGCTGTTTTCAGCAAGGGAGACTGAATAACCCATGTAGAATCCTACAGAAGCATCATTTACATATCAGCCATAACCAGAAGATAGTGGCCCTGGAATATAGCTATGTACCTGCTGACAGGAATTTTGTGCATCTTCTCATGCTCTTCAGCCATGAAGGTGCTGGAGAAAACCTGATCAACAGGGTTGAAGAAACTGAAGAACAAGATGGGAAAATGTTGAAGGTTCACCATCCTGTTGATCACTGTAGACGTCCTAGTTTGAGTAAGGACTACAATGAGGAAGGGGAGGAACTCTAAAGTTTTGAAGTTTTAGTATTATTTTGTTTTCAGAAAGGAAAATGCAGTCTTCCTTGCTAGGCTGAGAAAGTTATGTATGAAATATAGACTTATCATTCTGAGGTGATATACTCAAAATCTGGAAGTGAGAATCTGTTTAAGCCAATTTAGATCCACAAATTGTAAAGGAAAAGATGAGGATGTGTGTTAAAATAAAAAACTTCTCTATGGGCAGTGGTAGGGAGGAGGGAATAAACAAAGAAAAAATAAGCTGGAAGAAAATATTTGCTATGTATCACCAGTGTATAAAGAATACCTACAAATCAACAGGGAAAAGATAAATAACCCAATAGGAGAATTTTTACTTAATATGAATAGGCAACTTACTTAGAAGAAATGCATATGGCAAACAGCCACTTGAAAAGATGTTCAATCTTGATATGTAAATTAAAATAGCTATGGAGAATATTTTTCATTTGTCAAGAAATAGAAAAACTAAAAAAGGTTGCTGACATGGTTTGGTGAGGGTGTATAAATATAGAGCAACGTGACCTTTTTGCTATCAAATTAAAAAATGTATACTCACAGTGATCTAACAATCCTGTTTTATTTCTGTTTTTATAACAATAGCTTGAAAGTATAAAGATCTACTTATGAAGTTCCTTTCAGCACTGTGTAAAATGTCAAGAAATTAAAAAAAAATCAAATGATGAAATAGTAGTACATTTAGGCAGCAATAAACAGTCATTAACATCAATAAGTGTCACTCAGAAAGTTAGCCAACATAAACAGTAATATATAAGCCTATATATGGTCTGAACCAGTTTTTGTTTAAAGAAAATTGTGAGTACATATATTTATATGTGAATGAGTAGATACCTGTGTTTATCTACTCATTTAAAGGAAAACTCTGGATTCTCTCCAAATTTATAAAACATTTATGCAGTGTTCGTCTTGAGGCAGGATTGGAGAAACTGAGGCAAGAACTTTAATTTTCTGTGCTTAAAAAAGAGTATCAGAATTGCAGGAGGGTAAGTTTTTGGTGTTTTGCTGTATGTCTCAGGATAAACAGTTTGGAAAAAAGAGCAAAGAGGATCCAGTATGAAGAGCTAGATGGAAGCAGCTAATCATATTATGTGAGGCTTCTGGGTGTGGTGAGGTGTGATTTTAATGCCAGCTCTTTGAATTTAGGCTACAGTAATCCATTCTTTCATGTGCAAGAACCTGGGGAAACTCATGAATAAGACAAGGTCTCCAGTACTTCCAGGAGTTCATAGTTTAGTAGAAACAAAATGCATAAGCAGATGGTAATGCATCATGCTCTGTTTTGTAGATCTAATGGGTGAGATCCTTGACTGTCTTCAGCCACAGTTGGTAAGCTAAGTAGTGCAACAGGCTGCTTCACTGTGGCTTTCTTTATTCGAAACTCTTTTCAAATATTTCCTTTGCAGAAAAAACCCTAATGTTGTACCTAACAGAGAAGGCCATTTTTGTCTTGTTTACCAAGTCATTTTGTTATGGTGCAGATGGCCTGATAACATGGACTACATTTCAATTAGAAAAATAAAAGCAAAGCTTTTAAATGTAACTTGGAATAGCACACAGATTCATTTTATATTCTTGTAGTAAACTGGCATTCATTTAATAATCACTTATTTACAGAACTTAAGTTTTGGAAACATCTGGTAAACCTCCGAATAATTTAAATGTTCAGTTTGTGATTATTGCCTAATAGTATTTATTAAGCATTTACCTTGTGTGACACGGCTGGATGCTCTGTAAATACCACACTAACTGAAAAAATATCGGAAACTTGGAGACTTGACTCAAAGAAATATATAGCTTCATTAAGCTATATGAAAAAATATTATTTGTATTTGAATTATTTCATGTGATTTTTGTGTCTGCCTTAGAATGTATTTAGTTTTACCTAAACTGATTTTTTTTTTAGTGTAAAAAATTAGGGGACTAGATCTGATATAACATTGTAAGTTATTTTTTTTATCATTTTTTAAATTTCCTTCCTTTATCAGGAAATGTCAGTCAATTATAATCCCGACTTTCAAACTAATTTATTTGAAAACTTCATGTCTTTATTCTAATATTTTCAAAAATAATGTACAATCATTTTTGAAAATACTTATAAACCAAAGCTAAGAAAATGAAAGCCATATATAATTTCTTCTACAGGAATACTTTGTCAACATTTTAAGTTATTGTTTCTCAATTTGGAAAATGAAGTTGAGAATATGAGTCTCATGTTTTACTCTGTGTGTGTGTGTGTGTGTGTGTGTGTGTGTGTGCGCGCATGTATGTAAGTCATATATATATAGTATCTGGCATAATTACATTCTTTAGTTAGTTTTAAAGTGTCAGTCTTATTTTTTTATTCCAATAGTTTCTTGATTATTTTCAACTCCTAATCTAGACTTATAGAGGCCTTTAATAACTGTAATTAATTTATTTGTAGAAAAGGTGAAGACAGGAATGAAGGCAAGCAGGCTGACAGGCAGGAAGAGCTGAGAAAGAAACATTTATTTATTTTGTTTAGTTGTTCATCTTGGTTTCCCCACTCCCGGTCCTGGGTCTCAAACCCTGGTCCTTGGATGTATCTGGATTATGTCTGGTGGCCTTAGACACTAGGCACCAGGGTGCCCCTACTAACTGTAATTTATAATAGGTTGTATAGGGTGCTCTTTCTAAAAAATATTTGGCCCTTCCCTGTGGCTCAGATAGGTAAGGCTCAGACTATGAAAGTTGTGGACCTGGGTTTGAGATGTGTGTGTGCATGTGTGTGTTGGGGGACTGGGGGTGGGGGGGGGTGGGAGGAGTGGGAGTCACAATAAAACAAAACATAAAATAAATACATTTGCTGTCTAGCTTTTATTTACTTTTTGTATTATCCAGTTTTCCTGTTTAAAAGAAAATTTTAATGTTTGTTTAAAAGTTAAGTCTAATAGAATACTTATGTATGGACAGTAGCAAGAAGTATGCATTTTCCCCCTAAAATTCATGAGAGTGATCATGGCATGCCAGAGATAAATTTTCTATGACGATAAAAAGAGAGAGTAGTGTTGAAATGATACTGAAAGTCTCTGAATAGGTAGAGGAAGATAAACTCAGTATTCTGAGAAGCTGACATACTTATGTCTCTGAGTTGGAGAAGAATTAGATGGGATAGACCAGGGAGAGGTGGTCTCATGTCAACAAATAGTTTTATGTTAGGGAGATTGGCAGATGGACACTGAGAAGAGACATATGAATCAGGAGGTCCTTAGCAGTCATCTGTGAGGGCTTAAGAACTGAATATTTAGTGAGGAAAAGGAGATAGTGAATATACTTCATACTTCTCAGTTTTGGCCTTGATAGGAATTGGTAGTGTGAAGGAAAGCAGAACTCAGAGAAAGAAGTTTAGGTGAGAAAGTAGGTCTGGTGAAAGGTTTATAGATAAGGACTCTGTTGAGAAAGGCGGAAATAGGTGTGGGGATTATACTGATACAGGATAAATAACTGTAAGTGTTTTTATAGGTAGGAAGATTGGGTAATGATGGAAAACTACTTCCCTGAAAAAAAGAGGAAAGTTGAGTCAATTCATTCTGCCTAGTTTCACTGTTCTTAGTAAAGTAAGGAGTGAAGTCGTGTGTTATGAGGGCAGAGAGAGGGATACAGTTTTCAAATGACCTGATAGGTTTAAACAGAAATTGTAGGAACAGAAATTGTAGGAACAGAAATTGTAGGAATGGGATATATCTCAAACATAAAAGTGGATCTGTTTGTGCACCTTAGAGGCCATACTTATTAACCTTTTTACTGTAAACTCTGAGGAACCCCTACAGAAACTGAGCATTCCAAGATGGAGGGATTCACATAAACAAGATATGCTTTCATGAACCTGGAGTTAAAAGAGAAGATACAAACAGTGTAATGTATGAGGTTAATAGCATGTAATAGAATCTTTTCTTTTTTTCATTTTCTTGTTGGGCCACAGGAATGGAGAACAGAAGAAATTGTGAGACAGAGGGAGGAATGAGATATGGGAGTTAAAAGTAAATGGTGCTTCTAGATTCGTGTGTGACCATTGTTGGGAGACTTTCTATTTTGGTGGTTTTGCAAACATCACCAGATACTTCAGTGACTCTGCCTCTGCCTTGAAGTGTGGTTTCTAGAGTTGAAAGAATGAGTTGCAATAGACTTTCAAGTTTGAGTAAATCCAATGTGAGCTTTATTAGAGCTTTCCAGAGATCTAGAGTAGGGATCATGGATTTCTGCATTTCTGATTCTCACTTCTTCCTCTAAGTGTGAGATGATCACACATGGGTTATTTGGTGTAACAAAATGTTGACATGAGTTTTGTTTTATCTGATTATTACCACAGTGTTATGTAGCCCAAATTTTTTTTTTTGCTCCTATTCTAAATTGTATGAGGATGACTGGTAGAATTATATAGAAATTTCGGTATCTGGGTTTTAAAATGAAACCATTGTGTGAAATGAAAATACTTCTGAAATGAAGTATTAACAGCAATATCCATATCTTTTCAGGCCTGTATCTGGAAGCGAAGCTTATATCACGTATAGTAGAAAAAGAAAATTCAGAGGGTAGAAATGGTGTGAAATTGTGTTAAGAAAAAGATACACTTGTCAAATGGAAACTCTAAGCACATTAATGTAGTTCTTGGGAGTAATTTAAATAATACTGTCAATTATATATAACATTCAAAAGCTTTAGCTATTGTGCATTAAGAAATAGATTTCATTTTCCTTGAACCATGAAGGGATATTTTTTCTTTGTGTAAACATGCGGGTTATTAGGAACGCTGTCACAGATAGTGAGAATGGGAATTAATTTATCGAGTGCTGATTTTCTGTTACTTGTATAAAAACAGTGTATCAAACTTCGCAATTCTTTGGATAGGTACATCACAGTCTTAGTCAAATTCCTTTTAGTTGTCACTAATAGAAGCTCCACGTGAGGTAGCTTCACCCAAGGCATTTATTGACTCTTTACTTGAAAGGAAAGGTATGACTGAATGAGAGTCTTAATGCCAGAGTTTCCTTTCTCTTCTTTTCTTGGGTATTCGTGTCCTTGTCTGTGATTGGAGAACAGCTTTCTACAAGGAATGGAAACTTGGAAACTGTAAAGAAAACATAGGCATGGGCAGTCATTTAAAGAAAACTAAAGCTAAAAAACACTTAACAAAGTAAGCATAGGCAAAAAAAAAATAATAGATTTGTTCAAAATGACGTCTAACGATTTTGACACAGGATTTACACCTATACCCTACAGTGAGTTTTAATGGACTAGAAAAAAGACACCCAGTAGAAAAATGAGCTTAGGATCTGAAGACAATTCAAGAACAAATTGAAATGAATAAATGCAATGTAAAGATATGTGGTTATGAATGTCCAAATTAGAGTAATTTTACTACCAGATATTTTTTACAATTTTATATTCTAGTGGGAATATAGGAGGAAAGTACCTTCATATGTAGCTAGTGGAACTGTAAGATGCCAGTGTTTTCGTAAAGCTTTTAAAAATGTATAGGAAAAAGGAACATATGTATGTTCTTTGACTCAGGAGTCTCAGTTCTGGAAATTTCTGAAAGAGAAATAAAGACACTAATAGATGAGACTCTTTACACAAATGTGTTTGCTTTGGTATTATTCACTATTTTGAAAAAAACAGGAACCAGAAATCAATGTCTAAATAAATCATGGTCATCCATATCATGGAGTATTATACCAATATTGAAAATAATTATTAGAATAATAGGTAATTATAGACACTTCCATAAAGTATAAATCAGGGACAAGCAGGATGCAGACATTCATATATGATGATGTCATTCATGAAGCAGACTACCTGTGACTTTGTGTATGTAGGATTATGTATGTCTAGATTAAAATATGTAAAGGTATATACCAGACTTTTTGCATGGTTAGTCTCACTATGGGAGGGAGACAGAGTAGCCAGGTAAAAAGTGTGCTTTGGTAGGTTTATGAGAAATTATATATATGTATATATACACAAATGAAGAAACTATAATTGTTTAGAAACCTTATCAAAGAGCAATAGATGCTGGTTATACCTGAAAATTAATACTAAAGGATACAGAATATCACATTTTAGACTCTAGTGCTCAAAGAAGTTGAGAAACATGGAAAAATTTAACCTTCAGACATAACCTGAAGGTGGCAAATAGATTTACTGTGAAGGAAATAAACTTGTAGACGATATCTTTTAATCACTTTTGTATCTCCTCATGCTAATGAGGGGCCTGCTGTCCTATAAATCTGTCAGACATTTAATATTTGTGCCATGTGTATAAGTATGTACACATATACTATATGCACTGTATCTATATGTCTAATCTATATATGTTTTACTTAATAAATATTAGTTGAATAAAAGTATTGCAAGATGTAAATTGAAAGAAAACAGATTTTCAGCCAGAAAAAAAATGTTAAATCTAATTTTATATACTAATTACATACATGCAATAAACATATACTATTTTAGGACACATTTAATTTATTGTCACTTGGATACGTTTAAACTAACTGGATACTTAATATTTAATTGGGAATGTAATGAGATTGGTAGTTTAGAAATCTAAAATATAAGCTGTTTCCAACTGAAGGTGAAAAAAATAAGGTTTTCTTAAATTTATTTTAAGAGAAAAATCCAGATTTGGTAATAGAATGGAGAATTTGCATGACAGTAAATTCTAAAGTTGCTGGGGCAGACCCAATTATTTATTTATTTGTTTCTTTGTTTTTTATTGCAGTAGTTTTTATTTTACACATTAAAATACACTCATATGTATAGGTGTCCTATACATGCAGTTTCCTCATTCCTCAGATGGAGATTCCAAACCCTCCGTCCACCAAATAGACAAATGTTCTTCACCATTGTCTAGTGGGCTCCACCATCATTCCCTCCCTGCCCCATTCCTTATTGGTAACCTCAGTTCTTTTGCAAGTGTCCAAGAGTTTGTTTTGTTTCATCTGTTCCTTTGTTTTGTCCATTCACATTCCTCCTCTCTTTGTGGTCATCTGGTATTTATCTTCCTTCTTTAAACTTATTTCACTTGGCATAATCCCCTTTATCTCCATCCATGTCGATTCAAATGACAGGATTTCATCTCTTCTGAGGGCTGTGTATTCTTCTGTTATGCATATGTAACACATCTGTATTCATTTATCTGATATTGGGCACTTAGGTAGTTCCCAATTCTTAGCTATTGTGAATAGGGCTGCAGTATACGTGGGGGTACATAAATCTCTGAATTGGTGTAGTTTTTCTTGGGTTTTTAAGCAATTTGAAATGCACATGGCATGATGCTGTTCTGATTTTTGTAAGAACTCTAATTGCAATGAAGGTAGGAATTGGTGTATTTTCATCCTGCCTACATCCTAAACTGGATTGTACCATCTGCAAATAAGTTAGTGATGAATACATTGATAACTTACAGCTAAAACATGTCAACTTACAGCTATAATATGTGCCAAACATAAATTAGTCCAGCACAACATATTTTTAGTGATGGTGGAGTGCCAGTTTTGCTTTCACATTCAGTGACATTGTTTTGGTTGCTCGTAATTAGCCATCTGGGAGTATTTACATCACATATTGACAAATACTACCAATAAGTGATTTTACTTTTCCTGAAAAGTGGTTGTTAAACATTTACAGCAACACCACTGTATTTGACTATGTGAAGCATGACCTCTGATATGATGACTGGAAACACTGAAAAATCAATGATACAATCCAGATTTAATTATCATTTAATTATTTGATTAAGAATTAGTGAACATGATATATTTATGACATATAATGTATGTGCTTTTCTTGCATTTAAAATATTACAGTATTTATAACAAAATTAGTCCAAGGGTGAGTTAACACATTTCCAATGATTAGATTTGGGGGGAGTGATAGTGCTTCATTCAAGGATAACCAATTTACTTTTATGCTCAATAAGTGGCTTATTGCTTATGATACATATCAATGAATAGAAATGGCACTTAAAATTATATTTGTGTAAATTTATACTATGAATTTTCTTAGCCTATTAAAAAGAAAGATGTTTTATTGAAAGTGTTAAATTTTATTTTGATGTTTAATGATTTATAAGGAATATGTAAGTTTCCGTACCATCATTATGAGAATTATTCATCATTCTGAAGTTTAGTCTTCAGATCAATGATTAAATAATGTATTTTTAGGATCATGTATTTTCTCTTTGGTTTTCTGTTAGAAGATAAGAAAGATATTGAATTACTCTTTCATTCCCCTTGCCTATACCTGAATTTGTTCTTTAAATTCGTAGTTCTTTATAGAACACCTCTTTCATTTGCTCAAATTGGAGTTGAGTGGGGTTTTCTTGCCTTAGAGATAGCAGTTAATGAGCTTTGAAAACAGCCTATTTATCAATTGCTCTGGGAATTTAAGATCAAATTGAGAGATGAAAAATAATGTTGTTGGATTGACACAAGGAGGTCTCTAAGTCATGATCTTTAAGTCATTAGGATATCATTACATCTCTTAGATTAATAGAAATATTTAATCTCCATTCATTCATACTTTTTATTCTTTAAACAAATATTCTGTGTTCTGGGAAGCGGGGTTGTTATGATGAATGAAGTGAACCATGTCCCTGCTCTCATGTTGCCTGCGTTTTAGGAGAGGAGATAGTCTCTAAACATGTAATAGAAGACCAGACTTGGGAACAGAAAGAAATTGTATTAGTTATTTATTTAATAGTTTATTTCTTTTGATGATACTGCTATATGCATATTTAGGATATTGAAATTGCACCTGCTTCCATATATTTCACACCACACCCATCACCACAGTTAACTTTAGTGTTCTTTACCATCAAATTATTTTCTTTTTTCTGACTTATTTTGCTTAACATGACCAGCTCCGCCCCCCATTCTCCCAGGCTTTTACAAAGGGCACATATTTGTGTTTTCTTTCACTTGCATAGTATTCCAATGAATCTTTTTGTTGCTATTGTGAATGGAATATCTTAATTATTTTTCTCTACTTCATAGGAATGCTACTAATTTTTGTGTGTTGATTTTATATCCTGCCACTTTGCTGTATTCATTTATTGTTTCTAGAAGATTTTTGGTGAAGTCTTTTGGAATTCCTAAGTGTTGTGTCATGTCATCTGCAAATAATGATAGTTTTATTTATTTTTTTATTTGGATTTATTTTGTGTCCTTTTCTTGTCTTATTGCTCTGGCCAAGATTTCCAGAACTGTGTTGAGTAATAGTGGTGAGAGTAGACATCCTTGTTTTGTTTCAGATCTTATTGGAAATGTTACTTTCAATTTTTCACCACTGAGTTTGATGTTAGTTGTAGGTTTGTTACATATTGCTTTTATTATGTTGCAGTATGTGCCTTCTATTCCTATTTTGGTGGTGATAACATTTTTTTCAGCACTTTGAATATATCATTCTATTCCTTTCTGGCCTTTAGAGTTTCAGTTGAGAAATCTGGCAATCTTATGGGGGCTGCTCTGTATATGACACACTTTTCTCTGTCTGTTTTTAAAATTCATTCTTTGTCTTGTATTTTAGACATTTTGATGACAATGTGTCTAGGTGTATTTCTGATTAGGTTTCTTTTATTAGGAACTCCTTGAGCTTCCTGGGTCTGGAGGCTTGCTTCATTCTTCATGATGGGGAAGTTCTCATTTATTATTTATTCAAATACAGTTTCTGCTCCCTTTTCTTTTTCTTTCCCTTCTGGGACCCCTATGATGCAAAATTGTTTCTTTTGTTCCCAAAGGTTTTGAATACTGTCTTCATTTCTTTGATTTTTTTTTTTTTTTTAAATCTCTTTGCTGGTTTGCATGATTGAGTTCCTCTGCCCCATCTTATAGATGACTGATTCTATTGGAAACTTCATCCATTCTATTATTGAATCCCTCTATTGAATTCCTTAGTTCAGCTGTAATATTCTTCACTTCTTTGATATTTTGGTTCATTTCTTTTTCTTTTTTGATGTTCTCTTTTACTTCCTCTATTGTTTTCTGGATCCCCATTAGTATGTTAATCATTATTATGCTAGATTCATCTTCGGGCAATTTGCATATTTCTGCTGTATTCAGATTTTCCCCCATGTTTTTGATTGGATCCATCATTTCACGTGTATGTCTCTATGCCTTTGCTCTATTTGGCATTCTGTTATATTTCTGTGGGTTCAGTTTCCCTGCAGTGATGTCTTGTGCAGGGTAATCACTTTGCTGCTCTCCCACAATTGGCAATCAGACTGAAGTTCTGCCTCTATCCACAGGCTGGCACTACTGGGTAGCATTGAGATTTAGTCTCTTCAGGGAGACTGCCTTCTTCCGTAATCCTGGGACTCTCCAGAACCCACTGGGCTCTCCAGTGGGAGGCATATCTAGTGGTGGATCCTCAGGCTCCCATGGGAAATGGTGGTGGAAGGGGCTGGGGGTGGAGAATTTCCCTAACTGTTTTCTGCTTATGGTAGCATCCAACGTAATTTCACCACACCGGCTCCAACTCAGTTCCCCAGGCACTGACTCTCCTTCCATCCCACCTCAAGACCATCTACCCTGCCTCTGCATCCCAATCCTGCTGGATGTGCTCCTTGCTGCCTCTGCACTGGGTCATCAGCCTTTTTGCATACTTCCTTGGCTCCACCCCACCTCTGCAGCTCTTATGCCAAGTCCCAAATCTGTGGTTTGGCTGCGTACTGTACGGAAAGTTTTCACCTATCCTTTGTTGTCAGGATAGCTGCTCCATCTCTGGAGCCGTAGTGCCTGCTGTTTGTCTCTGGAAAATAGGTGGGTTTCTCATTGCTCTGTGGGGTGGAATCTGAATCACCTTCCTACCAGGTCTCCATCTTCTGTCTCCTTTTATTTTTAATCATTAACGAGTGTTGAATAATCTTGTCATGTTTTTTTCCTCATATTTTGATGATTTTTGATTTTCCCTTTGTTGATGTGATGTATTACATTGATTGATTTGCATATGTTGACTCATTCTTGCATCTCTGAAATAAATCCTATGTGATTTTGTTTTAATGTGCTATTGAATTCAGCTTGCTAGGATTTTATTGAGGATTTTTGCATCTGTATTTATCAGTGATACTGATCTGTAATTTCCTTTTTTTGCTGCTGTCTTCATCTTATTTGGGATCAAATGTGTTAATGTGGTAGAAGACCTTTTCCCTGACTCCAAAGAAAAAGTTAGTCTGCCAGGGATTTTCCACGGTACTACAGAGGCTGTACTATGCCCTATTATCATGACCAAGGACAAGCAAGCATCTCCTCCCTAATCTGCAACTGTACATAAGAGTTGCCAGTAGAAACCACATGTACATAACTGATAAGAGTTGCCAGTAGAAACCAAGGAGGTGAATCTTTACCTCAGGCTATAAAAGGAACTCCCCTAAACCCCTGTTGCTCAGCTTTGGGTAACAGTATTCCTAGGCCTGCACTGGTGCTTGCAATAAAGTGTTTTTCTCTACCTTTGAGCGCTCAGCTGCCAGTCTTCTTGCCATCTGGAGGCTCTGTCATAACATTAGCATCATAGTATGTATTTGGAAGTTTTCCCTCTTTGAGTTTGTGGAAGAGTTTATGGAGGTTTATGGGATTTAGCTCTGCTTTGAATGCTTTATATTGGAGCCCTTGGTCCTGGGCTCTTGTTTTCTAGGAGTTTTAAAAAATTACTGCTTCAGTTTCTGTGCTTGTGATTGGTCTGTTCAATTACTTATATCTTCTTGGTCCAGTTTTTGGAGACTGTAGCATTCTAGACATCTGTCCATTTCTTCATGATTTGCTAATTTGTTGCATATAGATTTTCATAATTGTTTCTCATGATCCTTAGTATTTCTGTGATGTCTTCTAATTTTGCTTCTGATTTCTGATTCGTATAAGGGTTTTCTCTTTTTTTTCTTCATGAATCTGGCTAGGGGTCTATCAATTTTGTTTATGTTTTCAAATAACCTTTTCTTAGTTTTATTGATCTTTTGGATCTATTTACTTTTGTTTTAAATTTCATTCATTTCACTCTAACTTTTGTGTTCTACTGATTTTTGGTTTTGACTGTTCTTCCCATTTTAGTTCCCTTAGATGTGTGGTTAGATATTTAATTTGTCTGTTTCCTTGTTTTTGATGTTCCCTTATATGGCTATAATTTTTCCTCTCATAACTGTTACTATATATCATCACACATTCTGGTAGCTCATCTTTTCATTTTCATTTGTTTTCAGATACTTCTTAATTTCATCAGTGACCCAGGAGTTTTCGGAAGTGGATTGTTTAATCCACATATTCTTCTAGTATTGTTCTCTTGGTTAGTTTCTAGTTTTACCCTCTTGTGGTCAGAGAAGATACTTTCTATAATTTCAGTTTTGCTAAATTTACTGAGAATAATTTTGTGTCCCTGTGTCTGCTCTTTGCTTAATAATGTTTATGCACATTTGAGAAGAACATATATTATTTTGTTATTGGGGTAGAATACTCTGTATATGTCAGATCCATGTGATATATTGCTTCATTTAGCGTCTTTGTTTTTTAGTTGATTTTTCTGCCAGGATTATCCTCTCTATTGATGTAGCGGGGTGTTAAAGTTCTATACTACTATTGTGTCACTGTCAATGTCTCCCTTAGTTGTCAGTATTTGTTTCATATACCTAGTGGGTCCAGTATTGGGTCTATATATGTTAATGACAGTCACTTCTTCCTACTGAATTACTCCTCTGACTATAATGTGTAGTGTCCATCCTTGCCTTGTGTTACCTCTTCTGATATTAATATTGCAGTTCATGATTGTTTTTTATCCCTGTTACTTTGATACGTTTTTCTGTAGCCCCTGACTTTCAACCTTTGCTTGTCTTTAAAGCTGATATGAATTTCTTATAGGCATAGTATTGATAGGTTCTGTTTATTGCATTCTGTATATTTTGATTGGTGTTTTTTTTCACATTTAGGGTGATAATTGATTTATAAGACTTTTTTTCCCTGTCATTTGATCCTTTGTTTTCTCTCTCTCTTGATTCCTTTCCATTTTTTTTTTCCTCTGATTATTTTTCATTGATAGTTCTTTTCGTCTCATTTTCTTCCAAGCTATGTATCGCTTTAGGATTGGGTTTTGTGGCTACCATATGAATGGTCTCTGACTTTACCACTCATAATCTTTTATGAACTGATACCATTTCATACTTTTATATGCCAGTAAGGATTCTCTGTTATTCTTTTCCCCCATTAGTGTTTTTTTTTCTTCTCCTGTTCTGTCTTTGTTTCTGATTTTATTTTACTGTTTATCACAGTTCTTGGGGTTTGATGACTTTTCCCTACCTTGTTGTAGAACTCCTTTCAACATTTCTTTGAAGCTAAGTTTGGTGAGGACAAATCCATTCACTTTTATTTATTGTTGAAGACCTTTATTTCTCCATTTTATTTGAATGATAATTTTAAGTGTAGCGTATTCTTGGTTGGTAGTTTTTGTCTTTTAGAATTTTACATATGCCCTTCAACTATCTCCTGGTCTGTAGGGTTTCTGTTGAGAAGGCTGATGATAGCCTCATGAGTGTATTGTTTCTTTTCTAGCAGCCTTCAGTAGGTTTCCTTTATCATTGACTTTTGCTAGTTAACTCTGATGTGTCATCCATGTAGGTCTTTTCCATTTAGCAATTTGAGTGTTCTGTTGACTTGGACTTCCATAATGACTTTTTGTGACGGGTATGGAAAGTTCTCTGCTATTGCTTCTTTAAAGTCTGCTGTTTTTGCACTGTCTTATCTTCTGGATGCCTTTTTACTTTGTACTTGTTATTCTTATGGAACCTGATATTTCTTACAGAATTTCTTCTTTTTTCCCCTCAATCTTCTTTCTCCCCTTTCATGAAGGGCTCCTCTGCAATCTTGTCTTCATTTTCTGAGATTCACTCCTTTTTAGATTGAGTCTGTTTATGGAGTTTTCCATATTTATGTAAATTCATTGTGTGTGTGTATTTTTAATATCAAGTATTTTTTTCAGGGCTTTCTTCATAGCCTCAATCTCCTTGTTGAAATACTCTTTTTGATCAGTTACTTTTCCGTTGTCTTCTAATTGCCTTTGTATAATTGCTTTTTTCTCTTGCTTCTCATTCAACTTTTTAATATTATTTTTAGTTCTTTATATTATAGGGGCAATGTCATTGGAATTTTTCTCTGAGGAACTCCGGCTTCTTCCTCTCTGCGTCACTTGGGTTTTGTTTGGGTGGAATTTAATTTTGGCATGGGTCTTTTCTGTTTCGTATTTTGTACTATGACTTTCTTTTTCTTCTGATCTCTTCCTAGTCAGTGACTGCTTCAGCAGGGTCCTCAGAGGTGCTGTAGTTTGTTGGGGTTTGCTAGAGTAGGATATGGGGCCGAGGAGGAATTCTCTCTCTTTCCTTTAGCCATTGAGGTTACATTGCAGTGAACTGCCTGCTTAGGTGGCGATATATGTGACTGGATCCTCTTTCTCCCTTTCTTACCTGAGTGTACTGTATTAGTTATTTACGATTAATAATGTTTAAATTTTTCTAGAGTACTGAGCATGAGACTCTGACATTCTTTTATCAGGAGAGATATTATTTATCTATGTGATTCATAAGAGTCAGTCCTTGGTAGATATATAAGTATAAAGGTTTAGAAGCTAACTGAACAGAAGTATACTGAGTCACTTGTCCAAGTACTAATGATATTGAAACTAATCTGGAAAAAAACAAAATTATATCACAAATTGGTAAGAATTTGAGGAGTTCATTTCTAGAGCTTTAGAGAGAATTTTGTTGGTATTGTGAATAATTTTTTTTAATGTATAGGATACTGCTTTTTTCAGCAAACATTGTTGAATGAGTGAATGTAATTATATTGTTTTAACCAGTGGCCTAACATTTTTATTACAGTAGAATTTAAAAAATTTCTTTCTGAAATCATTTTTAATTTCTTGTTTTCTGGGATGTATATAAAGATGAATCCAACATAGGCCCAAGGAGTTTTAAATCTGGCAGGACTCATAAAATATGTAAATATGTTGATGGAACATGGGAGAAGTAGCTTAAGTACAAAAGGAGAACAAAAGCTAACATGGGAATTTGGAAGATTATCTCCTGCTGAAGTGACAAGAAAATATTTCTGTGGGAAGGTTGCACTCAGTTAGAATGAAGGATTGGTAGGATTTGAACATTTGGAGGTAGGGAGACTGTATAGAGGATGAAAGAAATAACAACAGCAAAGATGTATGTGTATGGAAAATCATGGTGTGTGTAGGTGAACTGGGGACTTGTTCATTTTGTCTGTGAAGTTCCTATGAAAGAGAACAGTGGGATATGAGGTTGAGAAGTTATGTTTGGTCATATTTTTCTCCCTAGTGGAGCATTGAAAATTTTTGAGAAGAGTGGAATGGTTAGAGGGAGGCTCCTTTTTGTCTATTAAAAGAAGAAATTATTTTTCTCCTCTTTATCTTTTAAGTGCCTTGGAGATAGAACATGTTAAGTTTTCTTACTCGAGGTGAATATACTTTTATGACCAACTCTAGTAATGCTTTCCAGCTGATTCTTTCTTGATTTTTTTTTTTTTTTAAAGGTTAAAATAGAACTGAGAAGATGAGTTCTTAGAATTTCACGTGAACTATCCTTGTCTCTCTAATCTTATAAACCTCCTCAGGTTCATGTATCTGTCTTCATTGCTGTTGCTTGAGTATCTAACATACAGCTTTTGGTACTTTATTTCCAATTCTGTTGTGACTTCTTGTTATCTGTGGCTTAAAGTCTGTCTTTAGGGTTCATGGACTCAGTTCCAATGTTAAGTTATAGAGAGGCTTCCCATACCTGCAGATAATTCCCAGACACCAGCTGGGTGTCAAAGAATTCAGGAATTCAATTACGGGCTCAATCTCCCAGGATAACTCTTCACTTCAGTTACCAGTGGTGAGCCCAGGCTGTTACCTGTGCTTCTGACCAGCTGACTACAGATCAGAGGTTCCCAGGACACACTTCTCAGGTTTAATTATTTTATTAGAGTGACTCAAAACTTAAGAAGCCTGTCCTTTCATTAGATCACAGATGTATTATAAAGGATATAACTCAGGAACAGCCATATGCAAGAGAGGCATAAGGCAAAGTATGGGGGCAATGCGCCAAACATCCATGTCCTCTTCAGGTGCGCCCCCTTCCTGACTCTCCACATGTTCATTGTGGCGAAGCCCTCTCCTCCTAGATTTTTAGAGAGACTTTATTACTTCTGTATGGTTGATTAAATCATTGCTCAGTGGTATTTCAGCTCAATCTCCCAGTAGACTTAAGGGTTGTACTGCAAGTTCTAACCCTCACATTGTTTATCCTGATAGTCAGTCTTCTTCCTTAGGTACTTCCCCCAGAGTTACCTTATTAACATAACAAATAATTCACAGACGTTTAGGATATCTCAAGGGTTTTGGGAACTGTGAGCCAGGAACTGTGGATGAAGACCAAAAATATGAGAACTATATTTTGGTCATCTGAATGATGTTTCTTTTAATTTACAATATCATAGGCATCTTTCCCTGGTTTGAGTTTGGTACTTTTCATGTTCTGTTTCCTGTGTATTTTGAGCCTTCATTCTCTCCTTTCCCTCTGCCAGCTGCAATGCAGCCACATCGTTTCCTAAAATGCATTTTTACCCAAGGGTACACTGGCCCACATTGTCTGTGTTACCTCCCATTACACATTTTTTAAAGTTCTAGTTCTTGAATTGTCTGTTGGGAAACTTCTTTTATTTCCTAGGCACCAGTTAGTACATCCCTCCTTCTGCTCACTGAAAATGGATTCATATTCCTTCTCTGCTCTTTTCTGTGCTACTCTTCCCATCTCATGAAGAGCATCTTAGGGGCAGAATTTTCTTGCTCATTTTTGATTCTCAGTGTTTATATAATGCTAGCTAGCACATAGTAGATATCTCTGTTCAGTGAATCTTTTTCATAGGTCGTTTTTAGAGGAGCTGCTAGAAATTCTGAACAAATCTTTATCATGAGACTGGCAAATATTTTAAACTTCTTATTGATACTCTTAGTGGGAATAGAGTGATTGTTCAGTAAATTCAGGTCCACTACCTTCTTTACCTCATTTAAGAAGCATTTATATGGTATCTTTCTAAAACATAATAATATTTAGAATTCTGGATGTATAAAAACAATATGTACTTCGTTCAATGAGGATGAACAGAAATGATCAGCAAATCCACATACTCCCCCTTCCCCCTTTTTGAAACTTCAGTTGCTTCTTATTTTGAGGAATTCATGTTTTCTCCCCAACTGCTTGTAGATCATGGGTCCGTCCTTCTCTTCCTTTGCTGTGCTCTAGAAGCCACCTATCTTTAAAAATTGCTGCCAAAAAAATGAGAATATATTCTTAGTGTGATACAGTCAGCTAATAGAGGTGTATTGTAAGTATATTTCCCTTTTGCAACTCTCTCTACTCCAGAACCATTGTGAGCATTTTACACCGAGGAAACCAGAGGCCCAAGTCCTGAAGTGCTCATAGGGGGATGTGATTCTGATCCAAAGATCTTATTTATTTTCTATTTTTTTGCGTTCAATATTTGACTGTTAATATTATTTATATGAATAATCTGAAAAGTATATTTGATTTTACGCTTATACATTTTTGAACGTTTTACTAACATTGTACTTCTAGGTCAGCATATATCTATGAGGAGGCAAGGTGATTTCACACATAAAGCGTTATGAGGAAAAAAAGGCTTACATTCTTGTAAATGTAATAGTGTTACAGTTTTTTTGGAGAAACCAAGCGAGCACTCTTTGGAAGTATTTTAGGCAGATTTATTACATGCGTGGTCTCAGCTGGGATTTCTTCCTCAAATTGCTGAGCCCCGAGTTCTGGTTAGAACATGCTTATATAGTCTAGAGCAACTCTGGAAGAGAGGGATGTAAATTAGGGGAAGGGGTTTCAAGCGAGGGAACTTCTTTGTCTGCTGGCAAGAAAGCTCAGGTTACAGGAGGTGTCATGGCTTTTCTTTATAATTGCAAGAAGTGCTAGACAGGCCTTTTCCCACAATAGTGACACTTGAAAGTACTAGTCGGAATTGTGGAGGCAAAAAATTGTGCAATTACCTGAAGGGAACTCAGAAACAATTTGCCTAATTTTAAAGACTACAACATCTGGTGCTTTCTAACCCCTCCCCACCTTTTTGGTAAATAACCAATAAAATTTTGATGTGCTTTTTTCTTTTTTACATTAATATAATCAACACAATAAAGAAGATAATGAAGCAATGACTAAGAGCATCAGCACATTTTTTCTATCTGTTCTGATGTGCCAAATAGATCTTTATCCTTCATTGAACCATCAAATAGAGGCTGGCAAATTAGAACATCCATGTTTATTTAATCAACTTACCCCAACCTCCAACTTTGGGATATATTTTTTTTTAGTCTTAAAGTGCAATCTGTTGTTCAGATGGAATTAAACATTTTGTGATTCTGAAGGTATGCTGAAGATGCTGAATAAGTCGTGGCTTTATTTGACACAGTACCTTTTCCCATCTAATTTCATTTTCAGCAGGGAAATATATAATTGCATAAAATATTTTAAATGGAATGTTTTAAAGCCTAAAAGATTTAAAAGAAATTCAATTTAAGTGTGCCTATCTAGCTAATCGCTAATAAACATCAATGCATTTGAAGTTTTAAAAATGTTTTGAATTCATATAATAAAGTCCACAGATCTGTGGAATAAAACAGATAAATAATTGCATAATAAATACACCCATGTAACTAGTACCAGCTGGAGAAATGGAGCAGTACCAGCAACCTCCATGTCCCAGTCACTACCCTTCCTCTTCTTCATGATAACTTCTATCCTGGCTTCTAGTAACACAACTTAATTTTTCTATTGTATAAATATTTAAAAAATCTTTTACTGTAAAATTTACATAACATGAAATTCATCCTTTTGAACTATATAGTTCATTGGCTTTTAGTATCTTCAGTGTTATGCAGCCAACACCATCAACTCTGAACTTTTTCATTAGCCCCAAAGGAAACCATTGCTTTGCAGGCAGTCGCTCTATATCCCTCACTCTCCTCCCGTAGGTTTGGATGATCAAAACCCCTTCGAGCTTGCTGCTTTGTCATATCCCCAACATTCTCTGAGCCGTTCCTCACTCCTTGAAAAGATCTTCCAGGATCGTTTTGTACTGTCCTAGTCCCAGCCCTACATCAGCCCTTTCTCCATGGCGTGGTTCCTTTGATTGGAGAATGCTGCTTAGAAAAATATACCTGTGCTAGGTTGGGATTTCAGACGGAATTTCATTATTTCTAGGCCCTTTCAGAAAGAGCTAAGATGTATATGTGTGTACATATTTGTATGTATATCTGTATGTGACACATGCATATATAGATATTGCATACATGGGTAAGTATACGTATGTATATAAAATATATATTGATAGAAACACACATCTTTATAATAGTCATATCTTTTTTATTTTTTAGCTATCTAAATAACCTCTCTTTCTCTACTAAATCCAACATGTTATATACTGACACTTAAATGTTTATATTCTGGCTTATTTCTGATGTTTTTATTCATTTGATATGTAATTACTTTCATTTTATTTTTAAATTTTTTTTTTTTTTTTTTTTTTTTAAGAGAGGAGGAAGAAGCATTTTATTTATTTTCATTTAGTTCACATTGGTTGTCCCCACAACCCTGGGTCTTGAATACGTGACCTTGGGTTGTATGTGGGACTGCTCCCAGGCCACTAGGCCACCAGGGTGCACGCTATTTTCATTTTCTTTAGATTGATTTCAATTTAGAATTTTCCTCCCACCCTCTTTGACTGTATTTTTTTTTTTATGTGTATGAAGCAGAATGGTTCCATGAGTCAGAACAATAGAAAAAGGAATACTCTTAAGAATGGCAATTACCCTCCTCTCTCTAATGGGTTCTACTCCCTTATTTTTCCAAGTTCCCATCTATCCTTTGCAGGTATTGTTAGTTTTTGGTTATTCTTTTTTATGTATTTTTGTACAAATAAAAACACGCATTTTTTAATTTGGTAATATACTATAGATGTTCTTTTGCAATTATTCCACTTCAAAATATATTCTAAGAAGTGTTCTGTATCAGTTCATAAATATAGCTCCATTCTCTTATAATTGCATGCTGCATATGTAGTATGGATATGGGATGTGATTTACTTTGGTTTATTCAGCTACCATATTCCAGTCTCAGCAGAACTTGATGGTTAACTTTTTGGGATTTAAAAGTTGAAAACACCCTTCAGGTCTAGGCATAGTAAGCTGGTAGTGAAATAACATCAGGATATTTTATTCAACAGTTGGAACAACTCTTCTTAAATGATGAAAATTGAATATTTTATTGTCTTATTGAAGGCAGTGGGCCAGTTCATAAAATCTTTCCTGTGAATAGAAGAGAAATTAATGCTAGTTAGGTAATGATGGATGATAAGAGAAATGTAGTGTGCTGAATTTCTTTTATTATTATTTCAAGTTTATTTCTAAATGTCTGAAATGAGTATTGGATCAATCTAGGTTTTTAGCTTTTTCTTTGTAGAGATATTTCAGAAAGTAGCAAATTTTCTATATTGTATACTTCTTTGTAAAAATGTACTTGGTAATTCTAAACTTAATGGATGCTATTTTTAATGCACATTAAATACAGCCTCCAAAATTATAAGTAGAGTTCTTCTTGATACTCCTTAAATGTTTATGAAAAAAGAAAACTCTTTAAAGGAACTCTGCTAAATTTTATTTTGTTGAATGAACCTTTCTTCAGTATTTTGCAGTGTTTAGTTTCTACTATGAGTTTGCATAATATCATCTCTGAATAACAAATTTTATTGGCACTGGAGATCCGTTAGTGTTATAAACATTCTGAAAACAAGTAATTCATACTGCAATGACAACTTACTCTTTGTATTGATTGGTGACATTAGAGATGTTAGAAATCATTTGAAAAATGCAAGAAAATTGTTGTAATGCATTTTAATAGCCATATACATGAGAGTAATTTAGATCATAATTACCCCCTTGGCAGCAACTGTGCTTACTCTTATTTTATATATGCTGATTCTGCTTCTTTCTTAAGATTTTGTCATGATCAATGCGAACTGTTTCTTTAAATAGTCTCCACATTTTGTATCTCATTTGTCTTC